>WYDI02011180.1:31923-72827 GCA_009867235.2 Psittacus erithacus
CTCAGACTGTGGTAAGGAAATGCGGAGAGCAAGTCAGATATGGAGGAAATCCCGTGCATTCTGGATTGAGCACAAGGGAAGTGTACTAGGACAAGATGACCCTTGTAATGAAAGAAAAAGTCAGTGGACCATAGTCAACTCAAACCTGTCAGTCACCAGCTGTGGCTACAGGGTTGTCAGTCAATATGTTTCTGCTGAAGAGAGGATAGTAGCTTATTTCCAAGAGACCTTCAATTGGCTTTAGTCAAGTAACACAGACAGCTGATAAGTTATCAACCATTTCTAATCAGACACTAGTTCAGTTCTCTAACATCCCAGTTAGACCCATTTGGATAGTGGTCATTTTGGGCCTGTAGCTGGAAGCAGCTGCTGGAGCAGGCAGAGGTTTTGTTTAAAAATAAGTCAGTGAGCAGTTAAAAATCTGTCCTCTGCAAAAAACCGCTAATGTTTTCACATCAGAGGAAAGAAAATACATTCCCTAAGGTATGTGCTTTGTTTGTGTACATGGCAATGCAGCAGCCTTTCTAATTATCACCTAGTCAAAGAGGATGTTTTCTGTTCTGTGCGTATGGCTGCATGTTACTCATTCCTGGCTCTGTTCTCACCCCTGTAATTTCAGTACTCATCTGTAATGCTGGAATGCATGCCCAAAGAATAAAGCCCACAAAAAAAAGATTTATAAGCAAAAAGAAAGCAAATCTCCTCCTCCCTGAAATCTAGAGCAACATCCTCTCCCAAGTTATAAGACTTCAAAAAGATAGATGCAGTAAAAATTTAAAAGCATGTTTTGGCTTCATGTTTAGGAAGCACTGGCTCAAGTAGCATCAGGTATCTGCTTTTTCTGCTTTCAGTTTCCCCACATCAGAATTACAGTCTATTCCCAAACACATGCCATGAGCACGCACACCAAGCAGATACTTTTATTTTCAACAGAGATGCATTCCATCTCTTCTGTACAATTTTGTCACTACAGACAGAAGGTTTCTCTTGCAGGGACCCTGTCATTAGCAATATTCTCATGAATTTCCTCTTTTTCCCTCAATTTTTTTCATCTTATAATCAAGACACTGCCAGAATAGTGAATATATTTCACCATCAGTGGAACAACATTTCTGTTGGTGCAAAAATAGGTATCTCTCACAGAAACCTGTAGCATAAGTTATTCAAAAGCTCATTGCTGCTTCATTTTATTGCAGAGGTATAAGGGGGTCTTCTTTCTTTGCACAGTTCTGAATTCAGCTTGTGTACATTGTTTTAAAATAAAGATGTAATGTTTAAAAGCATGGAGTAATTGAAATACGAGATTATCTACTTCCGGTTTTCATTAACATAAGCTTCACATACTTGCTCACCATGACATACTACAAAGTCCTAGTCAACCCATCATTCAGAAACCATGTCAGCATGAAAATCAGTGGTTAAAGCATGCTGCAGCTCCTGGCCCTTGTGTATACCTGATTTTCCTCAGCTCAGGAGCTACAGTACTTGAGGGGATGAGGAGCCAGCCTCATATAAGCATCTCCGAGTACCCACCCTTGTGCCTGCCTGAACTGAGGAAAGGGGACAGTGCATCTGTACACACAGAGCCCCAGCATCTGAGAATCTTGGTTGTGCAAGGAACTTGTGTGATCTGTATTTTCAGAATGAGAATCTGAGGCACCTGGAAATGATGGTTCAGAGTCATAAAGGGGAACCAAATTCAGATACCCCTAAAGACCTCACACAAAAAAACTCTACTTCTTTGGGGGAGCAGGCTGAAACCTGCACTACCTTAGCTTTTAACTCATTCCTGTATCAGCTATTTGCTTTTCTTCCTGCCTGTTTAGGAGATAACATTACAGCTGCAGGTCCAGCCCATTCCCAGCCAGTCTGGAGTGCCTCATTCCTGAGCATTGGCTTGTCTTTTCCCCAGGCTTGTTTGCAACGTGTCAGTGATTGTGATAAAAGTCAGCTGAACTGAAGGCAATGTAAACAGACAAATACTGTCTTCACGCTGTCCCTCTGAAGAGCCTCCTAGAAAGTCTGGAAAAAGGATGTGAACAGTTTATTAAGGGCAGCGTATTAAGGACATAACTACCCTTTTGGTAGCCTCTCTGAAGACTTGTAACAAGGTTGCTCATTTCTTCCATGACCACAAATCAGCTGAGTGTGTCTTGTCTATGAAATGGGATATGGCTTAATCAAACACAAGGCATAGCTGCAGCGAGGCATCGGCTGCAGTTTGCTGGGGTCAAGCTTCATCCCTGCTGGAGGAAGGAGCTGCTCAGAGCACCAGGAGGCTGGGCTGCCCCTCTGACCACAGGATGCTCAGGCTTCTATCAGACAGGCTCTCTTAAAACTGCAGCCTGACTTTCAATTTATTCTTGAGAAACAGCAGGCCCTGAGAGAAAAAAAGGAAAAGAAAAAAAAAAAAAGAAGACATAAAAGAAGCTTTCAATTCAAAGCGCATAGTTGTGAAAAAGCCATGCTCTGAACCGGGGTGAGGGAAAGCAGCTCAAGGCATATATCCTACCCCAGCCTGTACTTAATTATGTGTTTTGAATTGAAAACAAACATTTTTAAAATGGCTACCGAGACGCACTTCTCGAATGAATCCAAGATGGTGGCAGATGTTACGGCTTCTGTGATAAATGATTTCAAAGGCGCCGAGGCCCATCGCCTTTTTAAAGTGACAGCACTTGGGTCTCTACAGCCACTTTCCAGCTCTCCAGTGGTTTCTTGGCTTGACTGTTTTTGGGACGCCTTTCCACTCCACGTTTCACAATATTGCCACATCATTCAAGTGGGATGAAACCGAGCCGTTTCTGTGACATTCGTGCAGAAGGACGGCCACTGTGATCTTAAAGAATGTGGCACCCACAAGCAAACACATGGCTTTGATATTCTTTATTTTATTCAGAGCCCTCTAATTTAGAAAGCCATATGTCACCAGGCAAAACTGAATGCTTGCTCGCAGTGATCGCAGCCTTCTGCCTCTGCCCGCTCTTCTCTCCCCTGCAGTAGTTAGTGAACTTGCTAGAGAAGTTGCTCAGGAAATTCCCTCACTGCCGTCTTTAAGAAATGTTGCTCACTGGCTGCCAGTTAACCAAGAGGGTAAACTGAAAGAGATGCCCTGGCACAAGCCTCAAGAAACTCTGAGCTCTATAAAAGGCCCAGAAGCCTATAAATCATAACAAAGAGTAAATTGCCAGCTTTGTCTTAGAATATAGTAGATGTAGAAATTACTAATATCCCAGAATTACAGAATCAGAATAGTTTGGGTTGGAAGGGACCCTAAAGATCACCTAGTTCCAACCCCCCTGCCACTGTCAGGGACACCTTCCACTAGACCAGGTTGCTCAAAGCCCTGTCCAGTCTGATCTTGAACACTGCCAGGGATGGGACAGCCACAGCTTCTCTGGGCAACCTGTGCCAGTGTCTCACCACCCTCATAGTGAAGAATTTCTTCCAAATGTCTTATCTACATCTACCCCGGGAGAGAAGCAAGGGGAAATAATTGTGGACCAGAATATAATGTACTAGATAAAAAGAAAAGGTCATCTAGCTCATATTCTCTCAGGTGGAAGTCATCTCTCAAATAACTCTTATAATTTTACAATATGTCATTTCCTTCCTCTTCTGGAGCTTACCACTGCTCTTGGAGAAGACTGTGCTTCCCTGTCTCCCTGGCCTAAGCAGTCTTGCTGGCTTAAAATTGCTCTGGGAAGGTGAACAGCGTGGGTCTGAATCCTTATGGATTTGGGAGATGACTCTGAAGAGCCTTTTAATCTCTGGGACATAAATCCTCCTCAGACCCACATGCTTCCCTGCACCCTCACTGGGTACTGAAGGTGCTTGCTGATCCCCATGAGGATAGAGATATCTTACCCTTCCCCAGAGATGCCCACGAGCTCTTGGATCTGATGTGAAAAACTCCTGGCCTTAGGTGTTAGAAAAATACCTATGCTATCCTGCAATCAAGGTGATAAAAGAAGGTAACTTAACATCAAATTGTGTTTCATTACCTGTATAAAACTGTTTTGTAAAGAACAAATTTGGTAAGGGTAGTAAGAAGATAAAATGACTTATATTCAACTAAATAATTAACTATAAAGCTACTGAATATGATTTTGGTGGTCCTTTTACACTGACAACACAGCGTCTCTGTGGCTGGGAAGAGTCGTGAAATATGTTTTGCCTCACCCAGTTAGTTCTGCTTGACCTCCCACTTGACTCTGTTACACCTTGCCTGTGATGGAGACCATGACCTGCTCTCAGGTTTCCCACTTACGAGTGTTGAAGTGTTAGTCCCATAATCCACTTTGTAAGTGGACTGTAAGATGGGTGCATGAAGCACAGGCAAATTCCTGCTGCAAGAGATAAGTCTCCAGCAGTCGCAGCATGCAGATCAGAAGGTGCATGCTGGGGTCAAGTCTCCAGATAAGCAGAAGGCTAGTTCTGGGACCATCCTGCTCTCTCCTTCCAAGGAAAGCCTTGTAGCTCATTTTCCTTGCTATTTCATCTCGTAGCAGTACAGAGATTTCTTCAAACTTTGCCTCAGTTATGGAGTTTATTAACACCACTTCCTGTGACAGCAACACTATGATTCTTGGCACAAACAGGCACTTTCTGTATCAAACTCTTCAATCTTTGGATGTAGAACCTAAGTGGAATCTATGGACTAATTAGCAGTGCTTCTTAGGAAATTTAAGAGAGATTAGTCTCAGCATTTCCATCAAAAGAAGATGAAACTTAACTTCTTCAGCTTTGCATGTTATTAACTGGTCAGTAACACTGTTCTTCGCTGTTACAAAAAAATCTAAAATATACGCAGAGCTCTTGTACATGATGTTATACTCTGCCATTCTGCCAAGAACAGCCTTTTGGAGGATGAAATGCACAGCAACATATATGTGATGGCTCTTGGCTTATGGTGGGATTCTGAATGGCAAGGTTTTTTTATTTGTCAACTAGAAACCACACCAAAACATTACTTCTCTGCAAACAGACTTTGCATCATTCTGGAGCCTCATATCTTCCGTAGTGTGTGTGTTTGTGTGCCTATAGTTGCCACATATGCATGTACATACAACCATGCACACAATGTTCACTTTTCTTCCAAAATATCTTGGTATTATTGCTTGATTGTGCTGTATTGAAAATATACAGATTCTCTCTTGACCTAGGCTAGGTGCAGGGATGGCAGTCATAAGACAGCAATTTCATTAATATCTATGTTGCTGTTTTCCTTCCAGGGCTGTTAGCTCCCTTAATTGTATTTCAGTTAGTAGACTTGTTTGGAGGTAGGTCCAAGAAAAAGACGCACGCACCTACAAACTGGGTGCTTGGCCCCCAGAATGCAATATGAAGGTCAGAGCTACACCTCTTCACCACTTCAACAAAGTGTGCTGAGTGCCTTGATCAGAAAGACATCTGTGGTCAGCTAATACAAAACAAAAAATGTGGAACTATGCTGGAAATCCTGTCTAATTTCAGCTGTCAGAGCCAGGGTTAGGGCTGCAAAGCTGTTATCTTTTCCTCCAAAGTGGAGAGTCTGTCCATCCTTACATGGGACTTCTACCT
Organism: Psittacus erithacus; assembly: GCA_009867235.2. Lineage (NCBI taxonomy): Eukaryota > Metazoa > Chordata > Aves > Psittaciformes > Psittacidae > Psittacus > Psittacus erithacus. Next base: position 37,486 of record WYDI02011180.1, read on the forward strand.
CTGAGCAAAATGAGATGGGCAGATTGTGGCTGCTGCCATATTGCATGTGATAGTCCTCTTGCTTAGATGATCCCCTTAGATGATCCTCTCTGACCACTCAGAGAAAAGAAACCTGGAGACTCATCCTGCAGTGGGAAGGGATCCAAGACACTTGAAGCTGGTCATTCCATCCAAGCAAACTGTTTGTGTGTGCCTAGGGGATATTTTGCACTGTCCTTCCAATGCTGTGCACTGTGCAGGGAAGCAAACTGCACAAGGCAGGACAGAGGTCAGCTGCTTGCCTTACAGAGACTTTGAGTGAAGAAAATAAAACTCAAAATAATCTTGACAGCAGTGGCTTGGCTGTTTCTGCTTTCCCTGAGAGAAAGCCCTGTTTGTAGCCATTTACCTCCAGGTTGTGGCTGTAACATGGGACAGTCCCTGCGCAGGAGAGGGACCAACACCAAACACGGGGCAGAGCTGCCTTCCTCCCCATTCCTGCTTGTGTGGCTGCTGTTGGCATGTTCTGTCTGTGATGATAACGGAAAGCCACTTCCACAAATGCCAGAGTGTAAAATGATGTTGAGAGAGGAAACAGCAGAGACAGAGGAAATGGGAAAGGACAGTTTGACTTGCACAAGCAGGCAGATAGGCAAGTACAACTGGGAAAACAAATAAACTGTCAGGGAAAATAACAAACGAACAGAGAGAAAACACACAGGAAAGAGAGCCTGATTTAGGATTTGTAGGCAGGGAGTTTCCCCCTGAGGTATTATTTCAAGAAAAGATTAATCAAGAAAACATGGAGAGGCATTTTTAAGCCACTGGCTACATCTTTATCAGTAAACTAAACAGTGCTAAAGCCTATTCTCTGGCCTCAAATCTGAAGACAGTCTGGCCATGTCCATAACTATTAAACTCTCCTAACCTCTAAAGCAGAGTGGCAACAGGTAGGCTGCCTAGTGGGAACAAGACACTTGTGAGCCGTGACCAGAAACTCCTTGGGAGAATTGCTAACTGGCATGGCTAAACTGTGCAGGGACCTTTCAGAAAGTTAAAAATGTTCATGACTAAGTGTACGTTCCCAGAACTCAGCATGTTTATTATCATAGATACAGACATGGATGCCAGTGTTTTTGGCGCTCCCATTAAAAGCCATCACAAGAGGGCTGTAAGGATAGAAGCTGAATTGTAGAAAGTATAATACAAAGATGTTGAGGTCATTAGAAATGGCAAAAGCTCTCTATGGGATCCAACATCATGTCTTGAAGACTGGCCAAGGACAGAGCTTTCATGGGAAGATGGACAAGCACATTATGGAATAGGTGCCCTATGGTCCAACATAGTCCCATGGTGCACAAGTGTATGTTGCTTTCTGATATAACTCTGAATGAGTTAATTTACGAATCAGTTTTGAAAGAGTAACTCATATCATCTCTTGTCTTAAGGAGACCCTAAAATACAAAGTATACTTTATCAGCCCATCATGTTTTTATCTCTACTTTGTCCATTCCCTCACACGGGCTGGTTCATTTGGATCATCCTATGATTCTGTCCTTGTTACTCCTGGGAGTAATTGACTTTTTCTGCCATCAACCTGCTGCTTTTTTTCACCTGTATGAGACAGTAAGACAGAAGCAAAGACTTGTCAAGAAGCTAAGGTAATAAGCAATCTAGAATTTTGACAGAACATCATATATGCTCTGAGTGAGAGAAATGTCCTCAGATTATATCCAGTTGTGCTGGTTTTGTTGTTGAACTTGCAAGCACCATGAAAAAATAAACCACAAACTGTACCTGCCAGCAGTGTATTTAAAATGGTCTTCTGAAGATGACTCTTCCAAACTAATTAGGTTTCACACTGAAAGCAGGATGGGAAATGCTTTACCTGTAGGAATACTTGCGCTACTGCATGACAATGCCAGACCAAAGCTACCTGAGGAACTTCTGTCTTCACTACAGATATGAATCAGAAGGCATTTTAAAATTAAATTCTATTGATTAACTCCATTGATTCCTGTGGCAATTCCTAATTTTCACTTACACTTACAAGTGTAAGTTGGAGTCAAGTCCACTGTGTTTTACAGGGTGAATTGATCATAAACTGATGAACTGATTAAAGGTTATTAGACAGCCAGACTGAAAAGGAACATGCTTCATTCCCACCCAGGTCCACTTCTTGAGAACCTGCTCTCCGTCACCTCCTTTTACAATAAGCAGTCCTTTCTATGCTACTAAGAGAAATACTACACTGCTATTGTTTAAAGTTAAGGGCAGTTTGGTTAAGCTTAACAATGTAAATGACTTGGACAACAGGTAGAATTGCTGGACAGTGAGGAAACAGAGATTTCTTTGCATGCAGACCTGGAAGCCAGTCTCTAGAGTTGCAGAAAAACACAGTAACACTGCTAACTTTAACACCACCTTATGCTAGTGCAGTAGAAAACAGAATGTGGCCACACTGACCTTTTTTTTCCAGCCTGGACAGGCACAAGGTCCTTCCTTAAAAGAAAAATAATGACCCCTGATGTCAGGATTGTTATTTTGGATAGAGTTCCTTCTTTTAGGCAGGCTTCTGTGTAACACGAGAACAATTTCCAGACCCTTATCAGAGCACCAGCCAAGGAGTGTCTAGCCAACTATCTGCACCTTCTGAAAGAAACAATGAGAACCCAAAGGCAGACAGCAAGCCGAGCGCTGGTACACCCTCCCCGGAGAATGGCAGCAGGGGTGGGAAGGAGGGGTAATCATCGCCCTGTTGGGAACATAATAGCCCACGGGTAGGCCACTGCAAACAGGAAGGGTGTGGACAGGATCTGAGTGCAGCTGCGGCTCTGCTAACAGCATCTGTTCCTACCGGCTTTGATCTGTGGGCATGCGGCATTTTGTGCCATGAGATAAACACGCTCTTGGAGTGGGGTTTGTTTGCCTTACACATAGCTCCCTAATGAGCTGTGTGCCCAGACAGCCATACACTTCAAATCCAGGAGGAACAAGAATAAGCCATTCTGGGAGGCTTGCAGCAGGTCCTTGCAACCATTTCACAAGTCCGCAAAAGGTGACATCATGCGCAGGTTGCTCTCTGGCCCCAGATTTCTCACAGACCAGCATAATCACAGTCCTACTGTTGCTCACCCAAAACTGGCCAGACTCCTTCTCTCATGCTTGCCTCTGTGGTTAAATCCCTCTGAGCAGGGCACTCAATTTAACATAATTAACTCTTGCGAAGAAAATTATACTAGTTGGCTTCTTGGCATGGCTCAAGCACTTTGTATGCCCTAGCTGCGGCACTTAGGTTTGGAAATGAGCAGAGGGTTCCAAGTTCCCAATTAGCAGAGGCTAGAAATGCTACCTCACTGGGAATAGACTTGGAGTTGTGCCTGCAGGCCCAATCCAATTTGCACTGAAGCCAACTGGAGGGCTGTCCTGAAACTTCAAGGGTGCTGTTGCTCCCCTGGCAGATAAAGAGGGAAACTAAGTAAGTGTTGTGGTCTGGGCTGTTTTAGAAGCCTCCGAGGTCTCCCACCTTCCCAGCAGTCCAAAGGCTCATACTGAGGAGAAGGGAGAGCAGCTGCCAGGTAGCTGCTTCATTCCCATGTTCAGAGGTTACGTCATTGCACAGGGGGATGACTGCATTTGCGCATGACATCTTGGAAATGTTGGAGTCCTCCTGCATGTTCTGCTTCACTGGGAATAAACCTGAGACAATGGCAAACTAGCTGCAGATACTTTGCTGGAAGAAACAGCTGAGGAAAAAGTAAGCAGGCCTATATGTATTGACAAATCATACTTGGCTCTGCTGAAATGTTATTTGTAGCCAAAGAACTGTGGGTCTTGCCTGTCCTATTTAGGAAGCCACCTCAACCCATGAACTGTCTGAAGGGTTCCTACGAAGAGTAACCAGGTGCAGAAATCCATCTGGAAATGCCTTCCTGTAGTCAATGAGCAATGATAGTCACGGCGTGATGATATTGTACATGGGCTGGAGAAAAGGCAACCAGTCATGAAATGCAAGAACCTGGGGGCAAATGCTGGTAGATGGGGTTCTGTGTACTCCTTGTACTAATATCCGAGGCAAGCATGTTGCACTATGTCATGATAATGTCCAGTTTAGTGGCACTCCTGGGAATAATTGCCAAACTCAGCTGTGTACAGAAGCATTTGCTGAAAGCTTGGTTGGATAGAGAAGTCTTCTCAAATGTGAAAAACAAGTCAGGTGGACACTGAAGGCCTTGACTATGTTGCCTTTTGCAAATAATTTGTACCTCTGTTTTTTTTTAATGAGATTTTCATTAAGGAGAACAAATCAGCAAAACTCTGATTTGCTGCCCAAATCCATTTGGGCAAATCTACTCAGAGAATTATGTGGTGGATGCCTGTTTGTAAGCTACACTAGGCCAAGTCCTTCAGTTGCTAACTTTGATCAACTTCATGATGGTTTGCCAGAGTTAAAAATGAATTAGTACCTTAGGAGATGGCTCAATATAATTAACACTCTGCCATTATTTGGTAGGGTGTGTTCACTAATAACTAAATAGATCATGCTCTGCCCATGTTCACAAGTTTGTGGTTCTTCCCAGTGAAAAGCTGCAGGCAAATAATTGTTTCTGTCTGCATCAAGAATTATGCTTTTATTTATTTATTTTTTTTTGACTGCAGGCTTTAAGACTTGCTTCAGGTCTTATTTGTTTTGTGAACCGTAATATTGCTGTGGTCTCTTAGATTTTGAGTCTTCATTGACAGTCATTATGGCTATTCCAAAATGTCCTTCTTACACTGGGCTTTACTCACATTCACTGAAGTCAAGAAAAATACACCTTCTTTTTTTCCCATGAAGGAAATATAATACAAAAGGCACAGGACTAGCAGGATCCAAATCACTATGTTAATCAAACTCTTGCAACCCCCAAGTGTAACCACTCCGCAGTGGGCAGCTATGGTGGGTTTCTAAACCCGGGGTACAGGGAGCATCCACAGGGCTCAGACAAAAGCTCCACAGCACGTTTCCCTTCAGCTTCAAAGAGTTTTGGATCCAGCCCTGCAGACACTTGTTTCAGAAATGCAAGATTGTGGGAAAGGGAAGAAGAGGCATTAAAATATCTTTTTGTTTTGTTTTGTCATTTTTTGAAGTCCCTTTCATCTCTGACCAGCCTAGTGTACTTTCAAAAGATTCTTCCTACATTGTGTGGACTGTAGTAAATATCAATAATTTTACAATAACCATATTTCTCTGATTTACAGCCACAGTTAAAAAAAAGTATCTGATAGATAAGAATTTAGAAAAAATTAAGTTACATGTGATATATATGTTACATAAAAGCTTATAGGAGAAATCTCAGCAAAAACACTGACTAAAGCAAATGTAGATATAAAAATCTCAGTGTTTATAAAGAGCAGTTAGAGTTCATATATTATGATCACAGCAGAAGGCTGATTTCTAAATCTGTCTGGTGGTGAAAGTGTTTGGCTTCTCTACACCGAAGAGGAGAGAGCAAAGACAGAGCTGCTGCATAACTGAATATACTCCACTGTGCACTGTGGTTTATTTGGTCTTTCTTCTCTGTCATATGAACTCACATGAGTCCCTGTCCTTCAAGGCCTTCACATCCTACCTATATTTTCCACCAGTACTGGGATCATCCCTTGCCTCATGTTTAGCCATCTGACCCTTTGCATTTCCCCACATCCAGCCAGGGGTTGTTTTTATTGCTGTCCTGATAAGATTTTTACGATAGCAGGGGAAGATGGGAGCAAGAGAAGTCCCTGAGAAATATCAGAGGTATAAGATGGGCTCCCATCAGGCACTGTAGCTGCAAAAGGACAGGAAACAGTGTTCAGTTCCAGCTTTGAAAATTACATTTGTTTCAGCATCTTTAAAGGCGGAAACACTGTATTTAGGGAAGCTTAATTAGATGCAGGATGTTTTAGACTTTATCAGGAATAAGCATGAGCTTCTACATACATTTAACCCAGCTCGTGGCAACACTCACATCTCAGAAAAATATTAACTTATTTCATATTTCTAAAGGCATACCATTTATTTGACTTCTTTTGACTGATTAAGTATTTGTGGAAATTTCATTTTATGCAGGAAATAGCTATAATCACTAGCAAATGTGACTTTAATAACTAAGACATTGTGAGCCATTTTTTGGTTGGCACTAAACCTCACACAGAGTAAAACCTTGTGATAAAATAGTCTATTTCCTTATCTGCATTTGAAAGTCAGGACAAATCCAACTGATTATGAAAACCTTCAAGCAAGATACCATATATCCCCTCTAAAATTAAATTCTGGCAGAAGATTCATTTACTTCTGGTAGACACACTCAAAATGCAAATAATGACAGCAAAAAATGAAGTCCATAGAGTATTTTGGTCTTGAAAATAATACAGTTCCTATCATATTTAACAGGCAAAAACATATAAAGAACAACTTGAAAAATTAATTTGTGACTCTGTAAAGGCAGTTTGTTAACAACTGATTTCCATTTTGTAACTTAAATACCAGTGAAATGTCTTTGACGTATTTAGTCTTCCATCCTGAGGAGGGTTCATGAGAAAATACATATGCATGTGCAGGTTAGGGCAGCCACTGACCCTACTTCCATTGAAATAAATGGAGAGACTCCATCATTGGGGTATTAAACTTTAAATAGGATAACGAAAATGTTATGGAAAAGACCCAAGCCCTTTGCAAATAGCAGCCTTGGTGGATTTGTTTCTCACCCATCCCCACTGCCTGCAGGACACATGACCTCAGGCTCCTTACCCAGACAGTCAGACACACAGTAAAAAGTAACATTGGTCCTGGGAATCATAAGGGGGGAAAAGGACACATCCATAAACAGGGACAAACATCTTTCTCCAAGCAAGCTGTCAGATCCATTTAAGCAGAGACCTGCTCAATCTTTTCCGCTGGGGCCACTTTTTCCTGTCTGGGAACGTCTGTGGCATTGCCTGTCTGTTCCCGAGCGACCATCTCTGAGAGGTTTAGATAAGGCAAGAAATTGCACTCAACAGTCTTAGATTCCAGGCTCCAAAATAAAATGGGAAGGCTGTACTTTTGCTACCACTCCTTCAGAGGAAAAAAACCAAACCAACAAAAAACCAACCACGTATCAGCTAAACAAAAGTTATATTGTCTGCTGGGAAACACTGATCCTTAGTAATTGTCCTCATTTTTATTTGTGTAACAGAAGTGCTTTTCGGTGGTCTAATGCAAGTATTAGTATGGGGGTGGCAGTTACAAGCTTTAGATATGTAGCTGACTCTGGAATAAATTATATGAGGCAAAGAGAAAAAAAATACTTTACTACCTGTGTCAGCTTTAAGTTGTAAATACCTCAAAGCAAAGCCTGTGTCCTGTATTAGAATACGAGGCCGAACACAGTGACTCAGATTGCAAATGTTGTTAATAATATCTTCTGGAGCTTAGAATTGAGTGGTTTACTTTTAAGCAAGGAAATAAAAAGTTACTTCAATCATCTATGAATACATACACAGTGATATTAAGCGAACATTTACATATCATAGAATCATAGAATGGTTTGGGTTGGAAGGGACCCTAAAGATCATCTAGTTCCAACCCTTCTGCCACTGGCAGGGACATCTTCGACTAGACCAGGTTGCTCAAAGCCCTGTCCAACCTGGTCTTGAACACTGCCAGGGATAGGGCAGCCACAGCTTTTCTGGGCAACCTATGCCAGTGTCTCACTGCCCTCACAGAGAAGAACATCTTCCTAATGGCTAATATAAATCTCCCTTTTTTCAGCTTAAAGCCATTCCCCCTTGTCCTGTCACTACATGGCCTTATAAAAAGTCCCTCTCCAGATTTCTTATAGGCCCCCTTTAGGTACTGGAATGCTGCTCTATGGTCTCCCTGGAGCCTTCTCCTCTCCAGGCTGAACAATCTTTGTGTCTTCATAGCAGAGGTGCTTCAGCCCTCTGATCATCGTGGCTTCCTCTGGACTTGCTCGAGCAGGTCCATAACCCTCTTGTGTTTGGGGCCCCAGAGCTGAAGGCAGTACTGCAGGTGGGGTCCCACAAGAGCAGAGTAGAGGCGCAGGATGACCTCCTTCATCCTGCTGGTCATTCTCCTTTTGATGCAGTCCAGGATACGGTTGGCTTTCTGGGCTGTGGGTGCACACTGCTGGCTCTTGTTGAGCTTCTCATCAAGCAACATCTCCAAGTCAACATCCTCAGCACTGTTCCCAGTTGTCTCTGCCCAGCCTGTAGTTGTGCTTGGGATTGCCCTGATCCAGGTGCAGGGCCTTCCATTTCGTACAACGATGTTAATCATTGAACAAATACAAATATCTCCTATGCCTGAATACCTGTCTTCTAATGTACCTCAGATGTAGGTAGGATTTGCAGGTGTCTTTTGTACGCAGTAAAATGGTTAGAGCCTCCTGTGTACCAAATGACTATGAGGAGCTGCAAATGACTGTATCTTTTAGAGTTTAGAAGGATGCTAGATCACTTGGTCCAAACCACCTTTGCATGCAGAAACACTGTGTGGATCAAATACAATTATTATTTATAATTTGCACTGGGAATGGGCCCTGAAACCTTGATCACATATGATGTCTGTTTCCGAAAGACCCTGTAAAATACATGTAAAGAGAAAACAGCCCGTGCTACACAGACCTTGAAAGACAGGACTGCTTTCTGGTTTTAGAATATGTAGCAGCTGTTGATAAAGGAGTGACGTACAGAGTTATGGGCCATGCCTTTAGTCAGTATATATTGGCACAGCTCCAGGGACATCAGATTACGTGCCATGCCTTCAACTGGTATATACTGGCACAAGTCCAGTGACTTCACAGAGTGATGCTAATTTACACCAAACTCATCTGGCTTTATATCTGTAATTATTGCCAGAAACAATACATAGTTATAAGGGAGAATTATTGTTTGAAAGCTTGAATGAGAGGCAGACAAGATGCTTTCTGTCTCCCAGCAGAAGATGCATGATGTTTTTCCCTTTTTTATCATTCAGGAAAATTGCCAAATATGGGCTCAGGCCAGCACAGGCTGAAATCAGTTGAAAGTTTCCTTATAATACCCTGGGATTTTTGCTCTTGGATCTGACACTGCTTCAGTGGTGGAATGTATTTGGCTTGGTGTAGGTTCAGATCAACACAGTACTTTTGATAGATACATAAAATAACATTGGGAACATCTATCAGAGGCAGTTAATTTTTGCTCTTTGGATGAGATCACACTGGACATTAAATCAAAATCAAAACCCAAGTCTGAGCCCTACTTGTCCTTTTTAAACTATTAAAACCCTAAATTTAACATGAGGTGCTCCTGAAGGAGGTTGTCTCACCTCCAAGATGTGGTGTGAATGGAAGGAAAGCCATGGGAGGCAGGAGGGTTTTTTTGCAACCCACATGAACCTAGAAGGACGAGGACACTGGCTCAGGCTGTGAGTAAAGACTTCTTTTCCTTCACATGACTTCTTTTCAGGATCAGCAGGACAACCACCAGCACCTCAGAGGGAGGCTTTCAAGAGAGGATTTTCAGCCTAGAGCTTTCAGCAATATGTTATGTAGAGTTGCCCATGCTGCAAGTACTGAGTCTGTTGGCATGAAGAATCAGTGTCATATGTAAGTAGATTTACACGTGCTTTGGTGGGAAGCTGGGACCAGCACCAGTGGACAGGTATGATGTGTTTCTGGCTATGCATTAACAGCACAGGGCTGACTGGCTTTGTGCCCGAGTGAGCTGTTGTAAGATGGAGCTTGACAAATCTATGGAAAAGGTTGTATGATATGGTGCCAAGAAGAGCTCTGGGACAAACTTTACTTAGGATGGCCTTTCCTGTTCTGTGTTCCTGGCTATTACTCTAGCCCTGTTACCAGGTGACAAAGATTAGTATAGCTGCATTTATATAATATCCTGCCTCAAAGAGATGGAATACCTTAGCTAGCTAGAGATGGCAAAAGGCATTATTTGAATGTTGTTTTTGACTGGTTGAATCAGCTAGTTTGTAGCAGTGAGAACAACAAGAACATTTAAGACTTAAAATACTTTTTATTTGGTAAAATATAAAGAATATGATTGCACTGCTAATAAAAGCTGACTTCACATTTTTTTTAATGGAGAAAAGGGTGAAACTTAATCTTGTCGATGCTTACAACCGAATCAGCGGTTTAAATTTCCTCTGAATCATGAACTGTTTAGAGGAGCTGAGCAATGCAAATAGTTGACCACTACTAAAGCCAAATTTCTAGGGTAATTTAATCCAACACTGCTGTTGTAGTTTCACATAAATCAACAGAGGACTGTGATCAGTTATTCTACCCTTGGCCAAAACCCAGTGCTGTTTACTTTTCAGACTTGTCCACTGAGACTACAGTCTGAAATCACCATCAGAACAGAAGTGCACAATGCTATCTGATTAAGGAAAAAAGTGTATTCAGGTATTGTTTTGCCAAGTTGTTTCAGTATGAATCTTCCCACTCTAATTCTATAAAGTCCATCTGATTTGTTCAGTTAGCTCCAGTCCGGATTCATGTTTCAGCCTGATTCAACTGTCTTCAAATTTTTTTAAAGGAAAGATTTTAATTTCTGTTAAAAATATTATACTCAAACCAAAACAATTATTTGAATATGGTTGCTTGCTGAAAATTGATTTTTAAAGCCAGTTTAAGCATGAAAGTTTAGAAATTGCAGAAAAGTCACTGAGCAGTTTTCATGTCTAAAAAGCATTAATAGACAAGATTTTCTGAGTTTCTTCAGAAAAGAGAAACTTGTTCCTTGTCATGCTTTAGTACAAAATAGGTATAGTCAGGAGGTTTGGATCACTTATGGTGAGGGAGCTGTTTTGGCTTCTGTCTAACAGGAATATTCTTGAAGAGTAGGAAAAGACTTTCTTTGTTTTCCATGGCTTTAAGTCGACTTCTTCAGAGTCCTCTACTTAATTGGAGTCTTTCAAATGAAGGCTGCTGCATGACGTACTGTACTAACTGATCCTCTCTCTGCACTGGGAGAGCTTTTCTGACTGTGGCAGGGAGGCTCTGATGCAGGTGCTCCTGGCATTTCTGAATACTTCTCCAGACATTCTCTTCACATTTCTGAACAGTTCTCCATTGCTGGAGTTTTCTAGTTTTGATGTATAATGGGAAAAGCCAGAAACATTAATTTTAAGTCATGAGCACCAACCTGAATTGAATAGCATGAACATCTAGGGGCAAACTGGGCCCATTATGTCTGGAGAAGCTGCTAGGTTTCCAGCTGCTAGGTTTCTAGGTTTTCATTTGGGAGCATTATTTCACAGAAAACTATTGTACAGAATGCTTATAATTAGCACTAACTTCTCCCCTATTGTCAAAGTGGTTGTTCATTAAATGACCCTCATCTTTCTAATTGATGTTTTGACAGTGTATCATGCAAAACAATGAAGACTTTTCTCCCTGTCGTTTTTAAATATCTGAGAAACAGACACCAAAGGGATTTTTAAGTTAATTAAGGATTCAGTTGGGTTAAAAAGAAAATAATCCAGATGATCCTGTGAGGCAAATTATATTAATGGTAGACATAGTCATTAGCATTTCCCTCTGTGATGATTCTCAGACAGATCTACAAGGTCCTTGTCTAACAGGGTTGAGGCTAATTAGAGTGGCACTGAAGAAGACAGTAAACTCTAACACCAGTACATTTACTTTTGTAGATGAATGCAGTGGCTGCTTTTCCTTAAAGTACATGAGTTGGAGCTTCCAAATAACATCTCAAATAAGAGAACTGGCTGTTCTACTGACAGAAAGATGTACTGTGCACTGGCTCTAGAGATTCCTAGGGAAAGCATGCATGAGTTTGGGAGAAGAACAGTAATCACAGCTCTGGAGATGAATGATGGAAGTAAACAGGGCTGCCTGCTGCCCCCATTGAGTTGTGTCTCCTGTGAGTCTGTGCATAACAGGCTGTGCACAACAGGCTGTGCACACCCCGTGCCAAGCTGCACAGGAAGCTGAAGAGCTGAAGAGCCTCATCTATAGATGTCAGAGGATCAGGTTACCTGCATTCATAAAAATAAGCGTGGGTACAATTAACTTCTCAGCATTAAAAGCCAAACAATCCCACACTGCTGGTCATTCTCCCTCCTTCCCACACTGGTTTTGTGTCATCCTATCTTTCAGAAACTACACATTACTAGCATCACAGACACTGAGATCAGCATCTTAAGTTGCAAAGCAACTCACTGGATTTAGGGTTTCCTGTTTTATCCAGACATATTGCTGAGTTGCTGCTGGCCCCTTATCCCAAATTGCAATGCACGGTGCCTCCCATTTTATAAACTTCTCTTCTGATTGATTGTGGCTTTTTGTTTCCTTTTCTATTTTGTAACTCCATGTCCAGAAGGGTGGTTATATACTTAATTCTCTTTTATTTCACTAAAACGTAAAGAGTTAACACTCTGAGAAATAAATTGCAGGTTACTTCATTATAGAGAATTTTGGTGGGATTCATCCGGAGTTAAAAGTTTCCAAGGAAAAGATCTCCCTCCTTGTTCTTGTATAAAGTACAAATTAAGGCAGCAAGAGCAGGCTCATAAGCCCGATTAAATTTAAGTATGTCCTTTGCATACAATTTATGTCAGTAAAATTAAGTGTTTGCACTTATATTACAGGGAGGAAGCTATAAATTATAGCCTGTCGATTAAATGTTTCATGTAGAAATAGAAAAGCAAGGGGGTGAGTGATAAAAAGCTGACCTTTTTTGCAGCAGCATGTAAGAGAACAGACTTGGCTCCACACATATATCCTGACTTTAGTCAGGGCTATATAATGTAACTAACTGGGGGCCTTAAAAAAGCAGGAAGGTTTGAAGAAAAAATATGGAACTGGAAGTAGCTTTAGAAATGACAAAAAAAACCCCAACAACTAAACAGCCCAAACAAAGGATAGTCAATCGCAAAACCTAAAACCAGACCACCACCAGGCCACCCTCCAAAATGTCCCAGACTCTGAAAAGTCAAGATCTTTGTTGTACAGCATATTTTTAAGGCTCATATGACGACAGTTTCCAGACCTCTGGCATGTTCCCTAATGAAAATGAGTTCCTTTCAGACTTGAAAGCATATCACAGAACTGTAAAGTTCTTTTGCATTTAATATTGCATTAGCTGGGACAAGGATATTTGTATCAGCAAGTCCATAACAGACTGTTCCTGGCTTGCTGGAAGTGTTTGACTGACCAATAGTGACAAGTGGTCTGAAAAGAGAAAATAGTCAAAATAAGAAACACTTGCTAAACAATTCCTTGAAGCTAGATTTTCATCAGCTTGAGAGGAACTGCGCCAGTTCGCCCACAGCAAGAAGCTTGCTCTCTTTCATCAGAAAGCTGTGGAGACTCTCACCGTGAAAAAAGTTACTTCTCAGACTACAGGAGATACTGACTCCCACCTTGCATACTATTTAGCATTAAGCTATAGGAAAATCAATCAAGAATTTAGAGGAAAAACAGACTCATACCCCACGCCTCCACACCCCCATAGAACATTCCCAGCCTAGATATTTTACACTGCAGGCAAAAGAAGCCACCCTAAGCCTTGAATATTAAATGTAATGATTGAAATGTTATATTTTAAAAACCCAAACCTTGGAGTGTGAACATGTTCTGAGTTTGCTGGTGGTATGCACAGCATTCAAGACACTTGCAGACCTCCTGCCACCCTTCTGTCTGAGAGTCAGCCCAGGTAGGAATGTGACAGCCTGACAGTCCCGGCACTTAGGCAATGTTACTTGCTCTCCAGATTACTCCTGCTGCAGCACTTGAGCTCTTTAGTCTCTTAGCATATTCAAACTCCCAAAGCACAAAGTAAGAGATAATAAACCTCTCTTTATCTGCTCAGTATTTGTAGCAGTTTCATGTGTCAGAGTCCTGTGCTACTTGTTGTTCTTATTTTTTCACATAGGAATGCCTTGTTCTTCTGTCTTAGCAGCTTTCTGTATCAACCACTGCCATCCAAATATAGGAAAAAATGTGAAGGATTTTAAAAATTCAGCTGAATAGAACACTCAAAGAACAAAATCCAGCATCTTGCATTACATGATCAAAATATACTAACTAGCTCTACAGCTAAAACATAACAGAAAAGTTTCATAAATTGAACCACCACTGCTGATATGTTATTATTACATTTTAGCTGCAGAGCTAATTAATATGGTTTGTTCAGCTGATTAGACAGCAAGTGTTCCAAGTCTTTTGATCACCAGTGAAATAATCACTAATCAAGGGCTGCCACAGACAGCACAATGCTTATACAGCTGCAGTTTTGAGAGACCATTGCACAGAGAGATACTGTATTATAGCTCTGCAATAACACTGAAAACATGTTTAAGGAAGCTTTTAGAACAGGATCACCATGTGAACATATAAGGCAAAAAGCAACAGCTTCCATAGCTGTTACAAATTACACCAGTTCACTTGCTGTTGGAGGTTCATTTACTTCGTTCAATGGCCTATTGGTTTTCTTAATTCAATTCCAGATTTCATGTCGGTGTGGTCTAGGAAAAGACATTTTCTCCTAGCATCTCTGCATCACTTTCGCCTTTTGGTGCAGCCTAATTAGATCTGTCCTGCTGTTTTCTTCTAAAAATAAAGCAGTTTCCAAACTCAGAATTGCCATTCTATGGCATTATTACCTCCTCATATACGAACTGCTGGCAATTGCTTGTGTTTTATGAGAGATTTTTAAACTCCTAAGAAGAAACAAATGGTGCCAAGGACATGAAAAAATGAAATAGGAAACAATGCAAGTAGCTTGGTGATGTGAACTGTCAACCTTACCTTGCTAACAGGCAAAGCAAGTGATTAAATGTTTATTATATCAATTTCCGAGTAATTCTTTTAATCATAAATAGCAGTAATAGAATGATTACTATGAGCAATATTATATCGTAAAACTCCAATTTATCTCTAGTCTGCTGGCAGGTTTTTCAATAAGGAAATGCATCAGAAGACTACTATCACACCTAAAGCCAATTTCAAACCTTAGATGATGCAATGTTGTTACATGTACACTAAAGATCCACATTTTCTTGTACACTTTCTCCAGGCTGTCATAGTGTGAAGAAATTTAGCTGTATAAAGCATATCATACAACAGCAGTAAACCAACTTAGAAAAAGGGAAAATACTTTGAAGACCAAAAGAAAATGTATGCCTAGAATTCTGTATGGGACAATAAGAAACTGGACCCTTCAGCCCATGGGGAATGAAGGGGAAACAGGGTAGGATGCAGGGTAGGAAGGGCTCAGCCAGAGATGTTGTTAGAAATCAGGGATGGCTTTGCTTCTGTGGCGTCTATACAGCAATTACTGGCCTATGTGATAAATTTGACAGCCTGTATCACAATGTTGCACAAAGGTCAAGAAAAATTAACAGACTTTTGGACAATTTTAACATTTCTGTAGTGCACTTTTTGTATGATGACCTCAACTCACTTGTGCTCCATAAACATCCTATGTGCATAACATTATGCAGAATATTCACTGCGCATTTGTGGAATAGTTGCTAAAATATAATTTGCAGATTTTAGAGCAAATCTAATATCTCATTCCATGCAAACTTGATTAACAGAATTTACAATTGCTCTTGTGTTAGCAGAATGAAGGACTGATTTTCTGTGAGTCTGAACATGGCTTCTATAATCCTTATTGCCTTGAAAGGCTGTATTGTTGTTTTCATCACTTGACCCGTTACTCTTTTCATCATTTAATTAAATTATAAACTCTCTTGCTGATGCCGCTTGCTTGGATATTTTCCCATCCTTTTTTGTATGAACTCCTGTTCTCCTACTGCTTTTTCAATTTTCTAAGCTGTTTTGCCATTAACATCACTGCTGGAAGTTAGAAGTCTGAAACACAAATCCATTTAAAGGAAAATCTGGGGCTATTTTTTGATCTGATACAAATTTAACATGAAAAAAAAAAAACAAAAAACATCAAAAAAACCCCCAAACCCTAGATGAAATTGTACCATTTCCTCTCCTTTAAGCAAGTGCAAGAAGAATGAATACTTGTTCTCGCATCCTGTGTAGGAGGTGAGCTGGGCTGCATTTACATAGAGTAGATGGAATTTGGAGGTATGCTGTAAAACAGTCACAGCTCTCCATAACAGAACACTTTTTTCCTTCTTTCAGGAAAATCAGGAAATTTTTTGGAAAGTAAAACCAGCTCAGCAACTTTCCACTGACAAGTCACAGAGAATGTTTGAGCATTTTGTTTTCATTCTTGAGCTTGTTCAATTTATGATGTCCCCAAGCTCCCCCCTAAAAAAAAAACCCCAAAACTAGACATACCTCCCCAAAACTTTAACCACGACACTTTCCACACCATGATAACTTTAGTAAAGGTGACATTTATAATGCAGCAGAAACCTTGTTTCTTGGAGAGCTCTGTCCACAGCCAGAACCAGGACAAATGAGGTAGTGTACTTGGGTTTTGTTTGCCTTTTACAGTGCTAGCATGCTGATATCTTGTATGCTTTCCAGTGCTCACTACCACATTTTCAAGAAAGGAAAAAGGCTGTAAATGAAAGTACTTTGTCCATCATAGAACCAACTTCTTGGATTTCAAACTAAGCAGGTCTAAAGTCTGATCTGTGTTTATTTCACTGTGTTGCTGGAGGGGAACTGTATGCTGTGATATGTATATCTAAGAATCTTCATTGCAGAGCTGACAGGCTTATATGGACACATAAAAATAATGTAGTTAAAACTGACACAGTTCATCCGCACCACTGCTATTTGTACTGGTAGAAAGTTTCTTCCACTAAAACTTTGGTTTAAGTCAAATGTTTTCATTAATAACTATGATCACCTGGGCTGTACTTCATTATCATTCCTCCTTCATGCTCTGGTTTTCTGTTTACCTTCTTGTTGTGGTTTAAGCCCAGTCGGCAAATCAGCCACGCAGTTGCTCTCTCACTCCCCCCACTTCTTCCTCCCCACTCCCGGGGGGATGGGGAGGAGAATCAGAAGAATGTAACTCCCACGGGCTGAGATAAGAACAGTCCAGTAACTAAGGTATAACACAAACCACTGCTGCTGCCACCAAGAATAATAATGATAAGGGAAATAACAAAGGAAGAGAATACAACCGCTCACCACCCACCAGCTGATACCCAGCCCGACCCGAGCAGTGATATAATCCTTCCGGGTAACTGCCCCCAGTTTATATGGTGGCCATGACGTGCTGTGGTATGGAATGCCTCTTTGGCTAGTTTGGGTCAGGTGTGCTGTGTCTGCTTCCTCCCGGCTTCCCCTCATTCCTGGCAGAGCATGAGACTCAGAAAGTCCTTGGTCAGAGTAAACATTACTGAGCAACAACAAAAAACATTAGTGTTATCAGTGCTGTTCCCAGGCTGAAAGTCAAAAACACAGCACTGCACCAACTACTGAGAAGGAGGAAAAATGACTGCTACTGCTGAACAGCAGCTTCTATACTATTAGGGTTATATATAGCAGATATGACTTGCAATTGAGCTGATTACTGTGATCAAGGCCAATCTGTTAATACCAGGTGTCAGAGAATATTAAATGAGGGTATTTGTAGATCAAGTAAATAAATACTGTTTCTTTTATAGACACTCTGCTTCCACTGAAATGTCTTCATTGGCTGCACATCCCTCTTGTGAATTCCTTGAATGAAAAAGTAACAGGTATTTTCCTTGTAACACACAACTGCATTTCGATTCCAAGCGTAGCTGCAGATCCTAAAAGTGTTTGCTATAAGATATTCAGTTTCATTCCAGCAACAGTCCCCTTCCTATCATTACCTCATTTAACATGTAGTACTGTATTGCAAGATGTCATTTTTCCATAAATTGAATTCATCACTACACAATGCATTGAGACTATTATTTAATTAACAAACTAGTTAAAAATTAATTTTTCTACCTATATTTCTACTATTATTTGTACTACAGTTTCAGGCATGCACAAGCCTCATAATGTTAAAAGCTGTATACCCATGTAACCAAAAATCTGTACTCAAGCATCAATAGGCTGATGAAAGCTTAGTCTTGATTAATTTTAAGATACAATGATTGAAAGGCAGAGATTGCAGAAGGAATAAAAAGAAAGCCAGCAAATTTCACACCATAATCCATAACCTCAGCTTACCATATGCTCTGCAGGGTGCTAATGCACAAAGCACAGGAGAAAACCACTGCTGGTGCTGCTCCTGTTCTTCAGTTTACATGAGGCAATCAGTTTTCAAGGCTCTCTGCCCACAGTGTTCAGACTGCAGAGTTTCCTTTCACGTTATCAACAGGCTGGAGTCTAAACACAGCCAAAGAGGGTACTTCCCACTTTTCCCCCTATGCCCTGATGTTTACTTGACACAGTACACCTGTGGCAGTGGAGGAGATTTGGAAGACAAATAGCACAGGGCCGGGAGATCCAGTTTTCAGTAGTTTCAGAGAGAGACCAGGATGAATGGAACCTGAGTCAAATGTTGCCCTGGGGATGTAGGAAGCTTATAGAGATCACGATATAACATTGATATAGTGATCTCCACTGTGTGAGTGGTATTTTGCACAACTATTTTTTTATGACTAAAACCAGCTAGTTTTTCATTAATTTTTTGGTTTGGTTTGGTTTGGTTTTTTGTTTGGTGTTTTTTTTTTTTTTTTTATGTGTAAAAAACTCCTTGGGGAGCCCTGTGAAACAGAATGCATCTGCTTCTACAGCCTGTTAACGGCATCTGAACTTGTAGAACACACTGCCACTGGATTTTCCTAAATATGCTTCTTTTGCACTCAGATGAGAAAAAGACAGGTTGGTTGCAATCAGTTACTCAGATTATCAGTTTTTCAGCTGTCATAACAAACTGAAAGGCTGGCTGTTACATTAACCAAAACATCAGCCTCATATTAAAATACCTGCCCCAGCCGTAGCACAGGGTAGACATCTCCTTTTCACACATACTGCCTCAAAAGGCAATAAGAAAGTAAGGCTTACAAAATTATATCAGAAGTCTGCCTTGCCCAGGATCTTGCCTGATCGTGATGAGTAAAAGGTGGGTAAGGAAAGTATAAGACTGAAATGACTATGTAAAAGGACATACCCAAAATGTTCTACTAGCTTCCTGTGATTTGTTGCTCTCAAAGCAGAAGTGGAATTTTTGCATTTAATAATCCTTGATAGAAATTTCTTCAGTAACTTTGCCCAATAATTTCTGCATTTACAGAGTCTTTGATTGCCCACAATGTCCTGTGGTGAGGAAATCCATGGCTCAACTATATGTAATGTGAAACAGTATTTCCTTTTGTTTGTTTTAAAAACTAACTTCACTTGTTGCCTTCTAGTTCCTGCATTGAAAGAACATCCCAGCTGTCATCCCCAGCTTTTCCTTCATGACCTTTGCTGCAGGACCATCACTCATTTCTTTTCCAGGTACAACTGTATTCCTAGTCTATTTGGGTCTTGTGTTGAAGCCACTCCACTCTGCTGATCATCTCTGTTCCTCACCTCTGTGTCTGTTATAGTCCTGTATCTTTCCTAAGATAAAAAGGCCAGAAAATGGAAAAGGCCTCATTAGAATACTGCTGAGCACCGAGATGGTGATTTCATATATCTATTTATTACAAAACAAAGATTTTATTCTTGAGTAACAGTAACTCAGAGTCTATCCTAGTAGGCGTAGGGGTTGGGGTGCATGTGTGGAGTTTGCACTTATCTGCGTTGGATACCACCTGTTTCTATGACAAGGTCTTCCTGCAGTTTCACATTGGTTTTTAGCACCAGTTTGAAACAAATCATATGCTGCATCCTGTGCAAAGAAGGATTTTAGTGTAGAAATGTTCCCAACCTGCTGTAGTGGAAATATAATTTTATATGCGTCTTCTTAAAAAGAATGTCATTTTGCTCTTTATCACAATCACTAAATCATCTCTTGTCTTACAGATTCTCTGGCAAGCTGCCTCTTTCTAACATGTTTGAAAAATAGTTTATTATACATGTTCATGTTTTTTCCAAGTCGTTTCACAAACTTCCCCTTTTTGGGGATGGAGGGAAGTAGTCTTTCTTTTAACCTTCCAGAGCTTATGATCTTTGCTATTTTCTTGAATTGGACACAACCTTAGTGCACTGAGGGATGCCTTTTTCAATTGGTTGCCCTCCTACCAACTTTTCAATGGTCTTTCCATTTTCTTTTAAAAGATATGGTGTGTATTTGCTCTGTGCCTCTGATATACTATTGACGTGGCTTAACATGGCAGGCAACTAAACACCACACAGCCATTTGCTCATTTCTCCCCAGTGGGATCGGGGAGAGAATCAGAAAAAGGGTAAAACTCATGGGTTGAGTAAAGACAGTTTAATAGGACAGAAAAAGAATTGAAAATAATAGTAATGATATATATTATCAATACACAAACCAAGCGATGCACAGTGCAGTTGCTCACCACACGCTGACCAATGCCCGGACAGACCCCTGGCCAATTTCCTCAGTTTTATTGTTCAGCATGACACTATATGGTTGGTATATATCCCTTTGGTCAGTTGGGGTCAGCTGTCCTGGCTGTGTCCCCTTCCAGCTGCTTGTTCACCCCCAGCCTCCTTGCTGGCAAGACAGTATGAGAAGCTGAAAAGTCCTTGACTTAGCGTAGGCACTGCTCAGCAACAACTAAAACACCAGTGCATTATCAACATTATTCTCATCCTAAATCCAAAACACAGCACTGTATCAGTTACTAGGAAGAAAATTAACTCTATCCCAGCTGAAAGCAGAACAACTATTTTTAAATTATCTGTATACCATACTTACAGACTTTACTCTTTAAATTTTGAAGTTTCCCCGTTTATGTGATCTTACATGTTTTTAAACACATTTTTACAAAATTCCCCTTTTTGAAATGAGTCACAATGGTATAGAATATAGATATGGAGTGGTTTTATTGGACCTGCTAGGCTGATGGATGTGAGCCTATTCTGGTCCCTGTTACAGAGTGCCCGTTCCACAGCAGCATCTAAGAATCAAGTACAGTATTACTCAGGACAAAGTAAAGAGCTGATTGTTCATCTAATGTTCCTTGAGTACCTGATCCAGGCGGAACTCATTAAGAGCAGATAAATGCTTAACTTTGACACTAGGTCTCAACACAGCATTAGTGGATACACCCAGGAGTGCTTGCAATCTCCTGCCACAGCCATGTTTGCTGCCCCTGTGTTCTCTTCTCCACCAGCAGGTCGCAGGTGTTGCTGCATTCCAGTGGATCATTGGTTCCTATAAGTATCATGTAAGTATCACACAGGTGACAGAGAAAGGCTCATTAAGCATGGCAAAAAAAATGCAAATGGCAAAAAGACAGAAATATTTCAAACCTGCTTAGGAAAGTCAATGAAATTTCAAGGCCTGAAGCAGACAGACTTTGATGAATTTAGAAATATAGAACTAGTGTTGGAACTAAAACTACAGAAGTCCAAATACAAGGGTCTTGCTGACTGTGAGAACCTAATCTGTAGGCATCTTTGAATATGTCACCTGTTTTTATGTCTTTTCACTGTATTACATTGCGAAGAGATGAAAGCAGAACTCTTCATTAAGAGTGGGTTATTACTATTGTGGGTCCCACAGATATTACAGTATTCTGTAATAAAAATTAATTAATTAAGTTTCAATTCATTAATAAAGTAAAAATTAATAAAGCTAATAATCTATGCAGAAGACTAGTTACAACAGTTAGTGAAGGTAAGGTTGATGGAATGGAATGAAAGTGTATTTAAAGAAATGGTACAACAGAAAGAGGGGTAAACATAAATAAGTCTCTTGTCTTTCTAATCTTGAAACATTCATGCCCTTGTTCAGAATGAAAAAGATGCCAAAGACAAGTAGAGTATTGTACTGAAAAATATTGGCTGCCCGATGCCTTTGGAAAAAAACATGCCATGTTCACAAATACCTCCCCTGACCTGTTTATTAAAAAGGACAATAAATGACCGAGCAGTGAATATTCAGGGCCTGGGGGATTTTATCAGGCACAATGTTTCTGAAAAAACTGGTATGATACAGTTGGCTGTGGGAAGAAGTATGAATTCAGATCTTTCTCAGGTCAGCTGATTCTGCTCCCTTTCTAATTCCATGTACAGTTACTATTTAACATTTTGCCAATCTTCTGGAAAAGTCTGTCAAACAAAGGTTTTGAATGTGACTTGCACAGATTGCTGCCTGCCTTTCACAGCCTGGACATTTTATGAAGTCCTTCACGGATGACCATGTTTTGTTTTATTTTTTTAATGCATTCCATAAAGGAAGAATTCTGAACTAAGCCACTGTGATTGCACTTAATCAACTTGCAAACAACACACAGAGAAGAATTCATTATATGACTATAGTGAATTCCTGCTATTTAAGGATAGTGTCATTATGAATAGAGCTTATTGAAACCAAAATGCCTGAATTTATTTACAGATCTTATGTACAAACAAAAGGAGCAAAGGAGTTTAAAAACATCCGATATGCTTGCTGTAATGTTCACTTTCCTGGAAGTTAGCTGCAACAGGGACAAGTGACTAAGGGTGAGACTTTGTGCTCACCATTTACCTTTATCTGCTGCTGTTGAAGTCTGCAGGAAATCTCCCATTTACCTCCCAGGAAAAAGAATTATGCCAACGCTAAGCTCTTCTGGAAACACATACTTCTGAAAAACACAGAAGACTGCAGTTACTGTGATTCTAGTGTTTCAGAAGCACTAGGAAGCACCATTTAAAAATGATAAGTATTTTGCCCTACAGAAATGTTTTAGAGACCATTATCAGGAGTTCAGGGAGGTTGATATTGTACCCAGCAGAGGTACGAATAAATAATCCTTCAGTAATGTGGGCTCCCTGTGCCACAACTCTTAAAGTTACTTTAAAAAAAACAATAGATTGGCAAAATATTTTATTAAGCTAAGATTCTTTTTATCTGCCTGGGAAGAGTAACAACTTTAATAAGTTACAAAGAGAACTTTTTTAGACTCTATTTAGTCACATGGAGGAAAAATGATCCAGTTAGTGGTTTCAAATATTTTATGCCACTGTGGTAATTTCTGGTGCCAGCATACAGCTAACATCTGCACTATTTCACAGAAAGGAATGCTACAGACACTGCATATGCTACCAAATATTCCTGGCTTACCTATCAAGGTACTGCTGCCCACTTGTACTGGTGTCAGTCAAGAAGAGCTCCACAGGAGTCAGTGGAGTTGCCTCAGCAGAAATGAGATCAAAATCAGGCTTTGAATCACCGCTAAAAAAGTATTGCTCTTTTTTTTTTTCTCTCTAAATGTGTAACTCATAAATCCCTTGAAAACAAGTGATGCCCCACTAATTCTATTTCTTTCAGAATCAGGGAGCTAGTCATTTCCTGGCCCTGGTGTAACTCATGTATCATGTTCACTTATTGGAAGAACTGCAAATATTAACTTCTGACAACTTTTACTATTGTTATTATATGTATTTTTATTATTTACTTATGAAAATCAGCACACAGAGTCTACTGGTTACTGTCCCAAAGAGCTTTCTCCCTTGTCCACTGACTTCCAAGGGACATGGATTGAATCCAAACAGACTTGCAAGACGTTTTCAATGAGGGTCATATCCTAGCATGGAATTATTTCAAGCTGAGCTGACTAGGAATTTGGCTCACTTGCACTTTGGCTCACGGTGATGTTGCCCATCAGGTTCATGATGACAATTGAACAGGAAATTTCACCACTGCATCATCAGAATGGTTCAGATTGCTCCAGGTGCAACATGGAGCCAACCTTTCTGTAGAAACCCTGAGATGTGATACACAATGAAATCACTGTCTCTTGCTCTTCTAACAGCATGCTTGAATAGGCTGTGGTGAAACCTCCCCAGGGAAACAACAGAAGCCCTATCACATTTAGAGCTGGATAGTAGGAAATACTTATGAACGTACTGTAGGGAGCAATTCTTCTTGGCAGGGGCTGTGTTAAGTGATGTAAAAGAGGGCTTTTCAGCTCTTTTTTCTGCACCTTTGAGGATATAGTGTTGCTATTTGGCATTTCTAAGCAGAGGCCTGAGCCTCAGAAGGAAAGATACGAAAGAGGAGATAATCAAATAACTGATTTCCTTGCATGCTTTCCCTGTATTCAAGGAGTTTTCAGAAGTGAGATGTTGGGCTAGAGGCAAACACTGATAAAGTTATGAGGAGCTGAAAAGCAAAGTGGTTACTGCTTTGTCCCTTTGGGTCTGTTTTCCCCATTATTATCTTCGTATTTTCTGTCACACCACTATGCACAGATGCTTTTCTTGAATCACATTGGAAGGCTTCAAATCCATGTCCAAGATTTTTATGTGCTGTGACATCTACAAGAAACTGGCAGATAATCATAGCTTTGTAGTTTCAAAAAGGTAATAGTGCAATTAAAAAACCTGGAAACAAAATTTTACTAATCAGATGGTGGTCAATGATAGATATACAAGTGTTGTAATCATGTTCATGCTAGCTCTTGCTAATCTTCTATCAGTCTTTTTTCATTCTTTTTTCCCCTCTTCAGCAAGTTTTTCATTAAGTAGATGGAGCTCTGCCAGATTCAGCTTTCATTCATATCATTGTAAATCATGGCTGAAACTTGTGGTATTATTCTTGCTTTCTCCACGTAGAACTTAGATGAGCTTTTAGGCTGTTGCCTTAGGGCTCAATATATCTTGATACCTTTTCGAAAAACATTTGAAAAGTGAAAGAACAGTTCTGAGGCATCTTTCCAATCCTTTCCATTTTTCCAATCCTTTCCATCCTTCCATCCATCGCTTCCCTCTCTATCCCTTCCCTCTCCTCTCCTCTCTTCTGCTCTCCTCTCCTCTGAATCCATATCTTTCTCTCTTTCTGTGCTTGTCTGCTGCCTCAGGCTCATATCATCTTCCCTGACTTTCTGAAAAAAAAAAAAAGGCAATCATGATGAGCTGGTGAGGTAATTTGGAACATATCTCAGCATTCCAGCAATGCTGTGCTAAAAATCTGAAATACCCACAGTTCAGAGTTGCTGCAGTGGCATACCTACTCCTTCTGCCATCTGTTTGTTCTCTCACCTGCAAGCCTGTTCACATGCTAAAATCCTCTCATGTCAAAAATCGTGCACAGTGTTAAGCTTCATAAAAGCATGAAATGTGAGACTTCAGTAATAGCAGCATACTTATATAGCAACCTTCACACTAGGATTTTCTTGTTGCCTTAGGTGGAGTTCATGTATTTTCTTTTGTATCCCATCTCTAGGGAATAAATTATTCAGTTGTTACGGTTTTTGTTGACTCAGAGTCTGAAATTAGTGCTGTTCAATATCCTGACTATCATTTTAGAGTGCTCCAGGCTTTTGATAGTCGGGCAATCTCTCAATAAGGTTGTATTATATTAGGAAAAGACAGGAGTATGGTCAGTGACATTGCTAGGCCATTCAGTAAGTTATGAAGGCAGATGTGCTTTGGAAATACCAAAGCAGTTACATAGAATAGATATGGTAGATGACACAACAACCCCTAACTGAAACTGGCTTCCAATCCTAGTTAGGTCACGATACATTTTGAACTTCCAATTCGATGTGTTGTAAACCCTCCATGTAATTTCTATAGATGGCAGTTTCTGTTCAGCTGCTGCTGAACATGGCAGTCACTGGACTTAGGACACTGATGTTCTCTAGCACCCCAGCTGAGTTTACAAGGGTGAAGTACCTCCAGCGCATGCAGGTTCTCAGTATTCAGCCCAGCACAAAATTTCATTATTTATCAGGAACTGCACTAACAGGGTGCCCCAGAGTGATTTGTTTCTAAGAAATTCTTTCTTCCTCTTTCCTTTCCACTCTCTTGACATCATCCTGCTACAACTGAGCTCCACTATACCCCTCAAAATAGTTGCTACAGATCTTACTTGCAATAGGGCAGCAAAACCTTGCCATGTTGGAGCCTTGGAAAGCCAGGATGGAAGATACTGCTGAAGAGTAAGGCAGAAAACACAGGACTGCAGTTTCTGCGGGGGCAGCATTGACTGTTTCTGCCTTCACTTCTACCATCCATTAAGAAGCTGTCCCTCTCTTGCTCTTTCCAGCCTCTTCCTGTGTCTCTGTTCCAGCTCTGGCCAAGGGTGGAATCGTCAGGCCCCTGCCTGGCACAAGCCCTCATGCTTGGAGCAGGAGACAATTTTGCCTATGCTGTAGGCAGATTTTGAGCTGGGTCTTGTTACCTAGTCACAAAGTTCAAGTTTTATCTGAAGGAAGTATGATTTATTTCAGTTCTCTCTGCATCTTCCTCAGCAGGTTACTACACTGTCCCTTAGTTGCATCGTCTTTACACAAGCCTAATATTGCATGAGATAGATAGGCTATTACACAGTGAGTATATGCATTCTTTTCGGACTAATTATTTAAATTTGGCTTCCAGCATTTTTTCCTCCAGATAGTCTGGGGCCAGAGGACATAGCCCCCTTAGTGTTTAGGAGATGCTAGATAAAGACAAGTTGAAAAGAACGTGCTGTGTTGAGTGCTGTAATTGCTGACACATTCCTGTGGTATACTTGATCATTAGAACAGCTCACTTAAAACAATATTTACTTTATAGAAAGGAAGTTGGTAATCAAGTTGTTATGCTTATCTGATTTGCATTTTCAGTTTAAATATTCAGCTGGCATTCAGTGTATGGTTGTTGGTTACCAGAGCATGTTGATTCAAATTTTCACTATCCAACTGCAAGCTGATTTTGCTGAATGCTATTTAAGCATCTTATTGCTGCAGATTTTCATGTATGAGCCTTTTGGATTTTTCATGAAAGTGGGCCATTTGAAAATGCTGTAATCTCTGACTGCTCTGTGATTAAAATGACTGTGACAGATTTGAATTTGGCCAAGTCCGTCTGCAAACCACAGTGACCAAAATGAGCCAGTTGTAGAAACCATGCAAGGAAATACTTTAAATAAAGGCAAATCTAGCTCTGAAGTGTATGAGACTAAGTGGAGTCTTGCCAAAATAACCTATTTTTACTTGATGAGGATGAGCTAAACCTATATTGTTGATCAGTTTCCAGTGTTTCATTGGCGTGTAAAGTGATATATGGAAACAGCAGTCTTACATAGGTCCTACTTCCTCTCTTCAAGCTGATAACCCAAGTTATTGCCATTACAGTCTCATTACTCCCCGCCACTCAATGCCATTCTGCTAGCCCAGCCATTCCCACTCTCTGCTGTGAAGCGCCATCATCTCACACTGTTGCTCTCACTGTCCAGCATCATGTAAACCTCATCTGAATCCCAGGTTCTTCTCTCTACTCTTCCTGTTCAGGTTGCCTTTGCCTGTTACCACACTTCCTCAAAATTTCTGGACACTTGGAAAGCCTACAGAATGAATTCAAGTGGTTTACATGGTGGAAATGAAACTATGAGAAAAGGGAAAAGATGATCTCTCTTCTTAGAATCATAGAATGGTTTGGGTTGGAAGGGACCTTAAAGATCACCTGTCTTCATAAGAGAGGTGCTCCAGCCCTCTGGTCATCTTTGTGTCCCTCCTCTGGACTTGCTCCCTCCATGCCCCTCCTCTGTGGAAAACTGTTTTTCTAGTTACTATTTTCCATGAAATCTCTATGGAAAAGATCCTGCATTACAGAGTATGGACTTCATTACTTTGGGATTCATCTAGTCTTTCTTCAAGTTAGGTATCTTGTCCACATTTGCAATCTCTGCTCCTTTGGAAGAAGTGATACTGACACCTCAGGAAAGTAATTCAGTGCACCTATCTGAAACATCTGCTTCAAGATGGGGTTACCTGTGCCTCTCCACTGAAAATAAAATTGTCTAAACAATTAACTTAAACAGAATGCTAACCATTGATGTCTTGGGTTAGGTAAGCTGAATCCTGTTTCAAAAAATTAATAGTAGCACTTACAGAGTGTTTGGGACAGAATAGGGTTGTATTTCCAAGCAAGAATTTACAAAACTACTTACTATGAGATTATTATTTTTCAGTATGCCCTGAAAAGTTAGAAAGTCACCCTGAATGAAGTCCTACTGGCTGAGTTAAACCTATGGGCCACTCTTAGTAACAGCCACTGTCTTATTTATTACAGAAATGGAAAATGAATGCCACAAAACACTGCTAGAAAATCCCAGAATAGTTAATGCAGATGTAAATTGCCTGGGCATGTTAGTTAAAACTTTAAATCCTGCATACTTGGTTTAAAAGACAATTTAAAATCTCACAAAACTACTAAGGTAAATAAATCCTTCATTAAAGGGAAGCGTGCTCATAAAAGTCACCTAGTCTGTGGACTAGAACTTTTGTCAGCAGTGACTTCCTGTGTTCCCTGGACTTTGTGAATGACATGCATATCCTTGCTGTGAAACACTGACTTCACACTATACCCAGATATTTTATGAGGCCTTTAGTCTTTCAGTATTGCTTGAGAACAGTTTGTAAACAGTATTCAAAGTCCCAATCTGAGATCTGATGGGATGCAATTCTGCCATGAGTTAACACAGAAATAATAGTTAGCTAAGTCTGGACTGATCATTTAACTTCCTTTGCTGGTCAGAAGCAAGAAAAATTCACAGGGAGAGTAATCTCATCCTGAAAAAGGCACACAGAATAAACATAACTAAAAAAGGCACATAAGTAAACAACTGAGAAACGCTTTTACAAAGGACATGAGGGTACTGATTTAGGTATAGGTGAATCAAATTTTCATTAGCTTCATGTCAGGCAAGATGAAGAGAACATTCCTCTTTTCAGGACATTAGAACATAACCCTTGCAAAACAAACAGGCAGCTAGAAATCGTTGTGCAGGAATACCGCATCTAACTATTTATTTCAAGTTTTAACAAGTGAAATTATTTCTAAGAAGCCTAATTAAAAAAGGATTTAAAATTTCAGCTAGTATTTGCAGGTTTACCATTTTGCCCACTTCCATAAACCTATGCCTCTTCTTGCTTCACCTTTTGTTGTTCCAGATCTATTTTTAGTTCAACTGTTATTAGAAACTCTTCCCACTGTTGAACACTAAACTGCACTGGCACCTCAGGAAGAACAACAGTGAAAGATCTACATCAGTTTCTTGAAGCTCCAGTTTTCTTTTAGAGACTGTTAGAAGATTATTGGTTTGGTTTTCAAGCAAGGCTTCAAAAGAGTAATCCAGTAATAGAACATCTTAAGATTCAATCGTTAAATGGAGCAATTACTGCATAGTGTGAATGTCTCAAGTTCAGCCTCAGAGTATTCTTTGAGCTTGAAATGTGTTGCACCAACAAACGGCCCCACAATTTAGTGTAAGCAAACCCTTTTACTGGCATAAATTTTTCTGTACTTACCATAAGGGAGAGAAAAAGGGAAGTGTGGGGTCAGTTTTCCCTTCTCTACATCTCAGATATTGTTTATTCTGCAGTGCATTGTTTGTTTTAGCTTGGTATTTCTTTTAAAAATGTCTTTACTAGACTAGAGTGCTACAATTTTAAGCCTCACAGGCAAAATTCAGCAAGTTATGAATAACCGGGGAGTGGGATTTCAATGTAATTCAGGAATGAGAACTAAGCAAAGAAAAAATATTCAACCTTTTCATGGAAGGATTGAGTATTCTTTTCAAAGTCATATATCAAAAAGCCACACACAATGGAAACATTCTCTTTCCCTAGAACATAAAAGAAAAGGGAACTGCCTGTTATGTGTTCTGAAATGATCCCTTTTCATTACAACTTCAGAATTTTTCTCTCTGGGGATCACTGACTTCAAACCATGAAGAAAGGGAGAAACGACATCATACTATTTCCATTAAAAGCAGCCATGCGTAACCTATATTTTTTCCTTTCCTTTTTTCCCCCCCCATTTCACAATAATATTTGCATTCCAAAAAAAAGTATTCTTTTTTTTTTTAATGAACTGAGGTTAAGAAAATGAGGTTGCTGCCGACAGTGCTGTTCATAACACTTGCATCTGCCTTGTTTTAAGCCAGCAGCAGAGAAACTGCTATGTCTGTGTGAAATTCATTCAAAACCAAAACATTCAAGCCTTCTTCATTTGGCCTGATCCTTCTTGTTTACCATAATTAAGTTATAAGAAACCCATCTCACACAATATTCTCTCAGTCTTGCAAATGCGTAAGCTAGAATTGAATTTTTTTATAAATGATCCCATGTACAGTGTATTCACAAAACTTTTGTGTATGAACAGTTAGAAAAGAAAGAAGAAGAAATGATTCAGAGACAGTAGAAGAGATCTGGAGAAAAGGTAATAAAATGTATGATAAGGCAAAGGTTTCATCTGACTTTTAGTAAAGTGAAGAAAAATAAAATTAACAAAGAGCAGCCAGTATAACACAAAGAATATAAATAGAAAGAGCAGCATTGTTCCAGAAAAGAATTTTTCCAGGTCTGATGACCCTGAAGCAAGAAGCTAACTTTGGATGTTTCAATATTAGAAATATAAAATTACTGTAGCAAGAACTTAGATAGATAAAAATGAATATAAGACATAAATAAGACTAATAAATGAAAGACAAAACAGCATTCATCATTCACATATTGTTCTTTAGATGTTCAAAGCATTGTACAGACACTATCAATTAGCTCCTTTATAGTATCTGTTTAAGGCAGGTAGATTTTTAATCCCCTTTGTAAAGATCAGGAAACTAAATCAGAAATGTAAAATGGCTTAACCAGGGACCACATAACAGGGTGAGGCCACTTTAGTCTCATTTGTGTATTTATTCATAAATATAATGCAGCACTTATCAAAAGATCTGTCTAAAGCATTCTATGTAATGCAGATTTTTAATTTTCTACATTCAAATCATAGCAATAGCGATAGATGCCATGATTGTTTCTAAATTTCTGAAATATGAGCTATCGGTAAAAGAAGATAATGGCATAAAACTATTGTGAAGTCAGAGAAAAGTTACATTAAAGTTTTCATAGTCTGTAAATAAAAGGCAACAGGAAAACATTCAGATGGTAGTGTCTGGAGGGCTAAAATGGTTTCTCAAAACATATTTTACCATTCCTGTTGCTGCAGTTGCTTAAGCCTTGACTCTTCCAGCTCTGTGCACCCTCACAAGCTTGTGCTAATAGTATTTAGAGCGATTCACAGATTACAAGCAAGGCTAACAGATTTATTTAACATTTGCGCATTGATGCAAACACATGATATTTGGCGTAACTTGCTGTCAGCTTCAAATCACTGACCTTTGCAATATTCACACACCACTTGCATTTCCGCAGCCACACACAGTTAGCAAGGCTCGGTGAAAGCAATCTCCACATGTAACTGGAATTGCTAGTTAATATCAGGAAAAACTGTTTTTGAGTTCATTAGAAAAAGTAATCTTCTCCAGAAATGAAGACTGCAAATAGGATTTGGAATTAAAAAGTACTCTAAAGATGTTCATTGTTACGATCAGTATAAAGAAAATGACACTTGCAGTATGTTTGAACAGGATATATGATTGCTATGACTCATATTGTTTGCTAGAATAACAACACAGTATAGTGGCACTGATTTTGTCTTGTCTTTTCTGGAATTTAGGAGTGTAACACTGGGCACTAAAAGCACTTCTATTTCTTCCTGGTGCTTCCAAAGACTAAGACATGAATATATTTCTTTTGCTGTCATCAATTCATTCTCACATCTATATTGGTTTTCAAAATGTTTTCAAAATTGTTTGCTGAATAACTATGGGAAGTGATCTGGATGTCCAAGTGATGTTAGATTATTCCTTTGTTTTATGAAAGTTGTGTTCTGTATTACTCCCAGCCTTTAAGTGGTTTATGATCTTTTCCTGCTCCAAGTCATCTGCAAAATTGATTAATATGCTTTCTTCCAATCATTCCTGAAACTATTGCATGCAGAAAACTCCCGGAAGGCACCTTCTCTCAATTAGCACTGGAGGTTTTTTTTAAGGCATTTCTCTGCATTCCCATACTACAGATTATGACATCAAACAATTGAGATTAGGATCAGAGTCTGAACAAGCAGGAAGGACATATGTTCTTAGGGGAAAAGATCTCACATACAGAGATATTTTCAGTAAATGGCAGATTTTAAGAGCTCAACAAAAGCCTGGGCTTTAAATAGGCTTATTTTAAATGCTGTTCATTCCTTTGCCGCTTTTAAAGCAAGATTTGGTCTTTGTGAAAACAGTAAACTGAGAGCATGAGATCCAGTGAGTTGTAGCAAAAGCCTTGATGAGGCAACTGTTACTCCTTTGGAAGCTTTTGTGAGATCCCCGGGCACAGTGTTGCCAGCATTCACCATATTTTCCTGAGGAGCCAGGGTGACTTGGTCTTGATTCAGACCTCAGACAGTGCTAAGATGACCAAGAGGAGCCCTTTCTGATGGGCCATCTCCTTCCTCTCTGCCTCTAGAGAAAGAACAGCCCAGGCATGGGCAGAGAGGCAGAAAATGACAAAAAGTTTTTCCTGAGGGAAGACAATTTTTGCCATCATACTTAAGCTCATTCAAGTTTGTCTTTTTGCCTTGCATGAGGATGAATGTTAGGAGGAGAAACATTTGGTGGTGCCACCTAGCCACAGGCCTCTCCTTCTCAGAGCTGGAGAGGAAGTAAGGAGGTGAAATAAAGGCTGAATTTCCACAAACTCTGGCTGTATGGTGATTTTTGATCCTTTTGAGGTCTGCTAGGGCACAGAAGGATACTCATCCCTGTTCTGGACTCCCTGCTTTATGGAGACCCCCATCCTTTCTTAGGCATAGAGCACTGAGATAAGAATTAAAATGAAATCTGGGGTCACTGGGGTGGTTCTTATCTTTTGTGGTGGATTTGCATAGTGCCATGGTTGAAAAGAAGCTTCAGGGCAGTGGTCAGGCTCCTCATGCCTAACGTTAGGCACCAGCAGTTTATTTTAATAAAAAAGTGGACAATATTAGTCATGATTAATAAATAATGAACTGTAATATATAGTCCCATCAGATGAATTTTTAACAGAATATGATATTTAACTTAATGTCACCGTAATGTCACTGGATGCAGAAAACAGAGTAGATTATTTTGATAGTGTAGAGTAGCACAAATTAATTATACAAGTGGCCTCGATGTTTAGGTATCAAAAATATCTGTTAGTTAAATGACAAATACCTTGATTTTGGAGGCCTATTTGCCTTCTTGTTATCTACTTAAATCAGGCACAGACTTGCTCAAACAGAAATATGTTGATATTAAAAAATAGGACCCATATTTTGAATGTTAAATGTACAAACCCAGCTTTTTTTATTAATCAAAAATTCTAAAATTAGTCACTCCCTTTGGTCTCCCAAAGCCAGTGCTTCCCGGGCACTTTTCCCAGTGATGCACCTTCATCCAATAACGAAACTAGCTGTGCAGTCTGTCAGGTGCATTTGAGCATTATTTCCATGGTCAGCAACTCAAGAGCTGCATGACAACAGATGCAGCAAAGCAATTTAACTTAAGCACATCATTAGGAAAGATTTGCTTGTCTAGTCCCACTACGTTAAATGGAAATGTTATTGTTTAAAATCACAGCTAGCCCTTTCCAAAGCTGTAAGGGAGTGGAACCAGACAGGAGAATGCAGTGAGAAGTGTATTTTAACCTTTTCTTGCCACTTGGAGGAATTCATTTTTTCTACATAAAATCTAAGCTACTGTGTACTTTTTAGGGCTTTAAAAACACTGCAGCATTTGCCCTGCCTACATAAAATGTCATTATTTTATTAATTCACTTGATATTTTTGCATGAACCCCAAGCATGCTGTGACCTTCCTGTTGAGGTAAATATCGTAATTTTTAGAATGTGTTTTAATAAACATAAAACTTTAAAAGCAATCAGATGAAAATAATTGTCTCTGTTATATTGTCATAATAATTCTGTATTATTTTGCTGTATGCTTAACCACTTTATTCTCTTTCCACTTGAATTCAAAGGAAATAATTGACCTGATCCAAGTGTTTTTTCATACTTAGAGAAGCTATCTTAAGACAAAGAAAATACTTTAATTTTGTGGTTTGATCCTATATTGTCTGGAGATCTGAAAATATCATTCTAACATTTCGCCTGAAAGGCATTCATTCATAGAGAAAACCAAAAGGAAAGGAAGTGGGAAGGTCGTTGGGCAATGCTGATTTTTTGTGAACCTACAAGATCAGGCTAGAGTTGGTTTATTGGGTCAGATGATACTTCATCATATGAAGAAACATCTTTAAGAAATTAGGAACATCCTAGTGGCTTAGTATGAGCATTCCATTTATACTCGAATGAATTAAACAATGCATTTTCTTGAGAGGCAAAAGGAAACTTTCCTCCCCCTACTCTTCTGATGTTTAATTTTAAAGTTTCCAACCGCATATGGTTGATGTGCTGAGGACTGCTGGAGCAATGAAACCAAGAATAAGCGTTTCGCACTATAATTTCATGAACATTAGGAGACATAAGAGCCCATTGTTAAGAAGTATTGATTGACCCAGAAATCAATTTCTTGAATATATACACGTCTAGAAGTTAAAGAGAATACAATGTAACTAATTAAAACAGCCTTCATTATGCCATATGTTAAAAGCTGAGATGGCAATCCTTGAATAAGAAAACAGGAGGTAGGGTACAAAAGAGAGAGCTAAGATAGCATATAGAAAAATTAGAGACAAATTTTATCATATACAGGTTTACTATAACCTGGAAGAGCAGAATTATGGGGTTCTTTAGGTAATGTTTTCTCCTGGAAGTAGGAAAAATAAACAGCCTTTTTGAGGACTTTTTGAGCTGTGAACTAGGCATATTGATGTCTAAGAAGCTTGTGACTGTAAAAATAAAAGAAGATGGAAATAGAGAGTTAATTCCCATGCTTCTACAAGGTAAAGGGCCAGTAGTAGGAAGGGAAAAACACTCATAGACATAAGACTGCTTGAGGTCATGGATATATTTATCTGGGGTTTTTTTTCTACTCCTGGAACTTACAGAAAATGCAGGAAAGAATAGAAAAAGGTAGACCTTCTGGTAGCCTCCTTTTCAAAATGGAATTATTTTTTCAAAGGTGTTGTGGTTTAAGGTCAGTCAGCCACGCAGCCTTTCTCTCACTCCCTCCCTTGGCTCCCCCCCAACTCCCAGAGGGGTAGGGGCGAGAATCAAAAGAATGTAATCCCACAGGCTGAGATAAGAACAGTCCAGTAACTAAGGTATAACAGAAACCGCTGCTGGTGCTACCAAGAATAAGAATGATAAAGGAAATAGCAAGGGAAGAGAATACAACCACTCACCACCCACCAACCGATACTCAGCCTGACCAAGCAATGATCTAGCCCTTCCGGGTAACTGCCCCAGGTTTATATAGTGTGTGTGCTGTGGTATGGAATACCTCTTTGGCTAGTTTGGGTCAGGTGTCCTGTCTCTGCTTCCTCCCGGCTTCCTCTCC
>WYDI02011182.1:0-14321 GCA_009867235.2 Psittacus erithacus
TAGCTGTACTCTATTTTTTTTTTCTGTGAATCATGCACCTTAGTAATTTTCCATTGCTACTGTTACAAAGTCATCACCTTAGCATTGCTTAAAACTGATTCTAAAGGTTTACATTTCATTTAGCAATTTTGTGGCGATCTTTGTTTCACTTTGTTTCTCTCCCAGGAAGGGAAACAAAGCACAGGCGGATAGCGACAAAGTACCCTCATTGCAAAGTAATTTATCACCAAGTACCGCTAAAGAAGCACCCTGTAGGCTTTCAAAACGGTGTATTTGTGCACAAAACAAAAGTGGTAGGCTGGCAAAAACCAGACAGCACACACTTCAGATGCCAACTGAGGATTTGATGCCCTCCTAATGAGGGGCAGTCCTGGGATCTAGGCAGCAATCTCACCACTGTCTGTTTGGACTCAGCCCCGTGTGTGAAGGACACGGGTCCTTGTCCATGAATGCTTAAAAACACAGGGAAGATGAAAGCGAAGGGATTGTTCAATCCAATCAGGTGGTTTCATAAAAACATAGAATGGTTTGGGTTGTAAGCGACATTGAAGCTCATCCAGTTCCAACCCCCTGCCATGGACAGGGACGCCTTCCACTAGACCAGGTTGCTCAAAGCCCCATCCAGCCTGGCCTTGAACACTGCAAAAGACAGGGCAGACATAGCTTCTCTGGGCAGTGTGTGCCAGTGCCTCATCACCCTCACAGTGAAGAACTACTTCCTTACAGCTAACCTAAATCTCCCCTCTTCCAGTTTAAAGCCATTTCTCCTTGTCCTATCCCTACATGCCCTTGTAAAAAGTCCCTCTCCAGATTTCTTGTAGGTCCCTTTTATGTCCTGCAAGCTGCTCTAAGTTCTCCCCAGAGCCTTCCCTTCTCCAGTCTGAAGTAGAGAGGTTTCAGGTTGGGTTTTTTTTCCTTTGGTTGGTTGGGTGTTTATTTTTTTGTCCAAGGAACAGGTTAATGAGTGGCTGTGAATTTTGCACTTATTTGAAAATGACATGCACTAGTCTGTAACTGAGATTGAAAAGGGCAGAAACATGCAAGTGCTGGGCTTGGAAGAGAGCAGAGACCTTTCTGCTGGGAAGAGCACTAAGAAAAACTGTTAAATGCCCACCAAGTACACTAATTGCATCCAGTAGTGCGAATGCACTATATTGTGTGCTGAAATGACAGCCGAACTAAAGCTCAACAGCAAGCAGAAGTGAGTGTGGAAATCTGCAGTTAGACCCCCATTAATACAAGCTGGATTAAACTTTTTCTTAATCCTCTTTTGCTGTACTTGCATGATCACAATTCAGACATAAAAGACAAATCATGATCTAACATTCCTTTTGGTTTTTTTATTCTAAACAGCAGCAGCCAGGGTTTCTGGAAATTGAAACTGTGATTTCATGATCTGACAGAGCTGGCAAAGCTGTACCCCATCATCTAATAAACTGCTTTGGGCATAACTTTGGCCAAGGACATGGGACATGAAGCCAAACCCCTGGAGGTTTTACTTTTTTCTCATCGGGAATCATGCATGAGAGTGACAAGCCACTGGCAAGCACATCTGCGTAAGGAAGTTATTTTGCTCCTGCAAAGTTCCTGGTCTTTGCGCAGAGCTGGGAGAAGTCTACTGCAGTACCTCAGGTGGGGATGCATGGGGGGGCAGAGATGGCTGGAGTGAGGGGGATGTACCACTGCCCTGTGTGGATGATGGACCTGCCTAAAGAGCAGAGAGACTTCATGTTAATGCCCTACAAGCTTCCAGCTCCATCAAGTGCTGCCTGCATTACTGCTGGGCAGCATATGTGCATGACAGCAAATAGTGTAAAATAGTGTAAATCATGCCAAACATTCTCAAGACATGCCAACTCCTACAGCTGCATCTGTTGGATATATGTCCATCTGGATCACCTGGAAGATTCTCCAGGAAGCTCCTGCATGTATGCAGGCCCAGGGATTGGTATAAGAGTTCAAGTGCAGGTACAAATCCCACTGTGGGTGCAGGTGTTGCCTCAGCCATTAGTACGTATTGTCTGGTTGTTATTGACAGGAGGGATGCAGACTAAATCATAGAATTATGGAATGGTTTGGGTGGGAAGGGACTTTAAAGCTTATCCAGTTCCAACCCACTCTGCCAAGAGCAGGAACACCTTCCACTAGATCGGGTTGCTTAAAGCCCCATCCAACCCGGCCTTGAACTCTGCCAGGGATGGGACAGCCACAGCTTCTGTGGGCATGCTGAGCTTTGAAAGCATAGCCTGTGTTTCATTTGCTCAGGCGGCCTTTGTGCTTTCCACAGGCTGCAGCATCAGTCAGGGTTACTTATTTCCCATATAATGCTAATCTCAGGCTTTGTGTGCTGAGCCCTCTGCCAGCACACCTTAGAAACAGAAACAATGCTTGTAGCTGCCTTTACCAGCCCACAGCCCAAAGAATGACGCCCAGAGGGAGGTGAATATATCCACACCCAATTGCTCTAAGGCAGCATAGTTTGAGCAAGGGCTTAAAATGCCAAGTGCTTTAATTTACTTTTTGTAGAAATGGGCTAATGTTGTTCATTAAAAGTTGTGAGAGTAAAATCTACTCATTGTGCTTTCAGCTGGGGGTGCGGAGGGATGTGCGCAGAAGGAACAGCACAGGCATCACTGCGATGTGAGGAGTTAGGTAGGTTGTGGGGTTTTTTGTACCAAATTTAGATTTTACTCCTCAAGGTGGAATTTGCCTCCTGAAGGCCACAGTGGTTTTGCAAATGATACAGACTGTATGGAAGCCCATCAGGAAACATTGACTGAAGGGCTCAGAGGAACTGCAAACAGCCCTGTAAGGGAACACATGCAAGCAGTCCCCACGGAGCAGAACCAGCTGCCTTCAAACCTGCAAAGGGACCATCAGTATCAGCAGCCGCCTT
Organism: Psittacus erithacus; assembly: GCA_009867235.2. NCBI lineage: Eukaryota > Metazoa > Chordata > Aves > Psittaciformes > Psittacidae > Psittacus > Psittacus erithacus. Next base: position 2,897 of record WYDI02011182.1, read on the forward strand.
CCCTCCTGCTTCCCCACACCTTGCCCTTACCCATCAGCAGATGAAGAGGGAGCCGCTGCAGCACCCTGGCTAAAGCAGAGCCCTGACAGAGAGGAGGTTCTCCTGGGTGTTTTGGTATTGAATGGCTGCTGGTTTGAACAAAGCTTATGCAAATGTCCTTCGACACAAACTTATATAACTACCAAGTATCTGTCAACTCAAAGTTTGACATGTAAGTGCTGTTTTTCCAGTATATTTTATTTTTGGAAAGAAATACAATAGGGCATGATTTTCTGCTTGTGCGTGTCTCCATCAAAGGTACTTTTCTAAAATGAATGAAGCTTTCTGGTAAAGTGCCTTTGACCTATTTCATCACCGATGTAACAGGTTGCCAAGAAATAAAATGCAGCCAGATTGCCCCTATTTATTTGTGAAGCTGTGATACAAGGTGTAGTTAGAAAAGCTTCTAAAACTTGAACTGTTTAATGAACCTCCAGTTATTTTCCATATGGGCTGCTCACATATGAGTCAGAACACGGCAAAGTTTTGACTTACAAAGCCCTATACATTATATTATTTTTTTTACAAAGCCCTATACATTGTATTTTCTTTTTTTCAGCTAGAACTGGCTGAGTTGGTTCCTGCAGGGAAAAGTTTCCAGAAATGCAGCCTATGGTTCAATAGCCTGAAGGAAATCGTGCTGCAGAGCTACCCAGTCTGCCACACTTAATGAACAGCCCAGTGCCTGCATGGGCTCTTGTCTTCTCTGCAAGTAAAACATCTCAAAAGCCATATCTAGACCCAAAACAAGGTGGAGGATGCACCCATGCTCTTTCAGATAGGGAGAAGGTGCCAGAAACATGAAGTGCTGCAGAAAAGCCCTGGGAAACAGAGCAGAAATGCTTTGTCTCTGCTAGAAGGTATTTTCTAGGATAGACTACTCTGTGGACTCCGAGGAGGTGCAGTAGGTGAGGTGGATGGTTAAATCAGTGCCAGCATTGCTTTTGCCAGCATGGGTTGTTTGCCACTATGCTCTCTGCCTGCAGCATTTCCTCTGCCTTTGCAAGCCCTGGCAGGAGGAACCTCGCCTTGTGTTACTACCTGAGACAAACCCATATCTGTCTTGTACTGACATCAGGTAGCAGTCCTTTGGTAAAAAATGCTGTTGAAATCTTGATTGTACTTTCTTTCCCTGTTATTTCTCACAACCTGGGCAATAAACCTTGAGGCAAGCAATACGGATTCATCCATCAGTTCTGGTGGGGAGGTATATATCTTTCTGGAGGCATCTGACAATAGTTTATTTTATGATGCAAAAGTGAAGGTTCTCCAGGTGATTTCTTTTTCTTGTTTTCCATATAAAAGCACGCATAGATACCTGTTGAAGGAAGCAGATCCTATTCACCTTCTGGAGGCAATGCATGCCGGTGTGACTCCGCTGGCTTTAGCATTTCCATATGGAAAAGTTTAAGTGCTGAGGAAAACAAAACTAATGGATGGTATAGAGACAGCTACAGCATGTGTTAAATGCTTGAATGTTTCCTGCTAGATCTGCAGTATTTTCCTGCTTATGAATCACGAAGGTGGCTACTCTTCTTTAATGCATGTGTTTTGTTAAATTTGGCCGAATGTTCAATGACTTGCAGAAATAAGTCCATTTCATAAGTGAGAAAGAAAAAGTCCTGTCCTCCCTCCAAATAAGCAGCCAGTCCCCTTCTTTCTGACTTCTGTGACCCCAGAGTAAATGTTTTAAATTCTATTTTATACACAAAGTTGTGGCAATTTCACAGTGTTGGTATAGTTAAAATTTAGTCTCTCCTGATGAAGCGTTAGGTTGAATGAAATTATTAGTATGGTTATAGTTTATATGCAGAAATTAAATGTGTGTACACAGGGCTTTCATGGGCATCAATGTTACAGGTTATCTCGAAAAAAAAAAAAAATAGGAGGGCACCTAAGAATACCCAAAAAACCCAACCGCCCCCACCCAAAAAGCCCATAGCTTATGCAAAAAGCCAAATTATGCAGATTTGGGGAAAAAAATGGTGACCCAACAATGCAGCTTCTCTGCTAGGTAAAAGCCTCTGTGGAACCATTCTGGCCACACAGAATCCCTTCCTATAACTGAGACATGGGTTTTACTTGCAGGGAACAGAGCAAGCCCGTGAAGTCTTGCAGGCTGCGTATGATGCCGGTACCCATTCTGTGCCCCATCCCAGCACTGTGGATGCCTGCCCTGCCTGCTGCCAGTCCTGCAGCAGCCAGCGCTGTGCCCAGCTCCCACATGGTGAGGAGAGGTGTGTGGCAGTGCTGAGAGAACCTGACGGTGCCTTGCTTCTCTAGCCTGCATGAAATCACACATCAGATCCTCCACTACCAACAACCAGGTAGGTCTGTAAAGGGTCCCATCACTTTATTTTATTCTGTTCACATTTAATACCACAGGCACAGCTGAGATTTGAAACACGTGACACTAGGTGTTGTGACTGGTTCATTTACAGACATGTTACAAGTGAGTTCACATCTTCAAATCTTTACAAGATTCCAAAATTTCTTGTTTCCCTGAGTTGCACGACATCTGCCATCAGATCTGCCTGTTGGTCAGTGAGTGAGAGAACAACATTAGTAACAAGACAGATGTGATTAGAGATTAAATGATCCTATAGCACTGCTGCTCATTTTTCCCTTAATTTATAGGTTTGCATACATCAAACCTATGCTCTCTGTGAGTGCTGGAGTGGGGAGCAAGACAGGCTCAACCATCACACTGAGGAGCAGCAATCAGCCCCCTGGCCCAAGCAAAGCACTGGATGGCATAAAAAACACAGTATTTACAGAAGAGGCCAAGTGTTCTTTTGGGTTACACCTGAGCAGCACCATCAGCTACAGGTATAGCAGGTGGAAAATGGCCATCAGTGTTAATAGGGGTTTGAAGGCAATAAGACTTTTGCTAACAGACAATTCATTATGGAGCATCAGTTGCGGACCAGCTAGTAACAAATACTAGAACAAAGTAAATAGAAAGCTGCTATTGCACATGCATGCTCTGAAACCCTATTAACTGATCCACAAAATCTACGTGTTGGTGTGAAAATAGATGCAATATAAGACATATTTATTAACATACAGGATGGAAAGTTTTCTGGTTTGCCTTTTAATGGCATACTTCAGTTATAAAGATCAATTGAATTAAAGATTTTTACGGAGGAAGTATGAGAACCTGTCTGCCTGTGTCTCCTAATGCAGATTTTTCTATTACTTTGTCAGGTCACGTTGGTTAAAAAAATGTTCTCACTTTAATACCACAGCAAACTAGTACAGGTGCACACAGGGCTTTATGGGGAAACATGGTACTGGCGACTGGCTCATATGCTTTAAACAGCAACAAGTGGGGGTTTGCAGGCAGGAGGCCTGTCCTCAACAAACCTTGGGGTATGGTAGCACAAAGCATAGGGACAAGTAACCACAGAATCATTACAAATATCAAAACAACTAAAAGCTTCCAAGTTCAAATACATCAAGTCATTCACAGACAAGCTGAATAGAATGAGTACAGATGATTTAACTGGGAAAATACAACAAAAACAAAAGAACTTTGGTGGGAGATTGCATTCCATATTTTTATAGCATCACTGCAGTCCTCAAATCAGCACTGTCCTTGGCTATCTGATATATACTTAAAACAGATATTTCAGTACAGTCATGTTTTAAGCCACTTCTGTGAGGGCATTTTCTTTTCTTTCTACTCAGATATGACAGGAAGGTTGCTTATTTTTATCCATTTTATTCCTTCTTTTTTTCAGAAATCATTTTCCTCATTCAGAGAAAAATATTTGTTTATTTAAAAATCAAGATTATGAAAAGTGTATCAAATTCTGTGTTCACTACTCCAAAAAGGCCATTCAGTTTTCTCTTTGTGGCATCTGGTTATCTGCTAGCAAATTTTTTAGCAAAAGCAAACTTAACTCTGGAAAAATTGATCTCAAATTAGCTGCTACTGAAATCACACAGACTATCAAGTGGACTGGGCTGTATTCCCCTGTTAAGGATGGTAAACCTAGCCCTCCTGCTAAAGTCAGCTTTAAAAAATCATATGGGAAAAAGTAGCAGAAAAATAATACTTGTGTGTTGCCAAATTCTGTAATCATGTGTCTCCTTTTATGGTCTCAAAATACAGGTTTTGGTTGTTTTGTTGTTATATTTGGGGGTTTTTAATCTTTAATAGCCAGCATTACATCTTTCAACAAATCCAGATGGTGACGGAAGTACAGCTTTAACGTTTCAATTCTTATTTCTTTGTCTTTCGTTATTGGCTTTCTGGGAAACATGGGTAAGTGTTGCTCCAGTCCTGGAAATCTGTTGTCATGTGATAACGCTTGGTTCTGTCCAAACACGCGAACTTTCTTGCTTTGTGCTGGAGAGTCTTTTCTTTGGAAGGGGTTTGAGTCCAAACAGGCGGCAAGCAGCAACTCGGTACTTCTTTGACATGATATTGTAGAGGATGGGGTTGATAGCTGCGCTAAGGTAGAAGAGGACAAAGGACACCAAATTGCAGTACTGGCTGATCACTGCTATCTCCAAGGATCCAGCTTCAAAGGATTTAGAAAATAAATATCGTCCTACGTGAAAAGGTAACCAGCAGAGTATGAAAGCAAATACCACCACAACTGAAATAAAAACAACAGAAGAAATTGTGTTAAGAATGAGTATTAAAGCATGGGTGATTAAAATTCTATTTTAAAATTCTATTTTAAAATTCTATTTCAAAATTCTATTTCTTTAAGAAATTAATCACAAAGTTTGAAAATACATCCCATAAGTTTTCAGGTTTGTGTCTCTCAATGCCATTTCTGAGCATGTAAATTAGCAACACTTAAAACACATTGATCAGATCTAAAGAGACTGCCTGCACAACTAATATGATGTAGCACACTTCCAACCTATAAAACTTAGGTTTTCATAAACAGAGAATGAAAGAATCAAAATGGTGACAAAACCAGTATAATGATCTATCATCTGCAGTGTTTAACAAAAGAAAATTATGTATAATGTGATAGGCTGAACCCTGTGGTTTATAACAAAGAATGTAGTCACCAGAAAGCAAAATTATTCAAGGCAAACACCCAGAAATACAACACACCACAATAATGCGGCCTTCTAGAGCACACATGCCGAGGTAAGAACAGAAAAGTGGTGCACCCCTGCAGTTTGTCCATTTTTTGGAATATGAGTTACTCCAATAAGGGTAAAATTATATGTACATATACTTCATAGTTATATAGTATATATGTAATGTTACACTATGACTATGGTTGCATTTATATGTAAAAATAATGTATGTAGGATAATAGGAATGTGTGAGATTTGAACACTGGCCCATTTGAATTTCCACCCGAAAGAAAGGGAAACATTTTCTGTTTATTTCCTGTGTGTTATTGATCTTTCTTACCTTTCTTATTTTTCACAATGCTTGCGTGTATCTATTAACACACCAAAAAGAGAAAACCCAGAAAATTTGAGCAAGGTAGTTTTGACATTCTTAAGTCATTTTCACGCGTTAACCTGTTCTCCCGTGTTAGCAATCCTCCTTTCTCATGTCAAATCCCAGCAGATAATGAAATTCAAAGAGCTAAGAGAAATTATTATATGCATCTTTCCCCAACAACTTCCTGAACAAGCATTCCCAAGTTTAAATGGATACTTATGCAGGACTTATGGTGGACTATAAATCACAGGGCTGAGGTTCAGAGTATGTTTTCCAGCTCTGCATCTTCTTGAGCTAACCACTTCAATTTTTTCCTCTGTAACTTCACCTACTGAATTCAGATAATGCTTCCTTTGCTCACAAGTGGAGCTTAATGCATGTAACAAATATAACCGTGATGGTCATTATGAACAGGCTTTTAAGCATAGTCAATATTTTCATATGTAGGCATGTATAGTCCTAGTCAGGCTTTTGACAGTTTGATCTTCAAGCATGCAGAATCACCTTGATTTCAATAGGAACTGAGTATGATAACTCCTTTGCAACTGTATGTCTAGATGTTTAATTAAGGAGCTAGAAGCATAACCTTTCTCTACAATTTAGAAGAGGTGCTGATGCTAATCCCATTTACTTGATGTTCCATGCAGAACATCAACACCCGTGAGAGCAGACTGTATTGAGTATTTGCTCATTCTGAGCCCCTACTAATTTCTTTTCTTTCTCTCAGACTGTTATCATTTAGAGAATATTGGATCCCTGTCAGAGGATGGTCTTGCCACTGTCTTGCTTGGTTTTCAGACCTTGTAACAGGAAAAAAAGAAAAAGGTGTCTGAAATATTGTAATGTTTGTGACAATGCATCAGGGCAGGAATAAACAGTTATTTCAAAACTCTTTGTAGTTAAGTATGCAGAAATATAAACGTGGTAGAAATATATGTTAGCAATATACTTATTCTAAGTAGATATTCATAATCCTGAAACTCTAGCAGTGTAAATGATGAATCACTTCCAAGGTCACACCAGACTGAAGCAATCCTATTGATCATAAAATGTAGCTGAAAGGGCACAAAGAATGCCGTGGGTTTTATTATTCTTCCTGTTATTGCTTAATAATAAAGTAGGACATAAACAAAAAATCAGTTAGGCTCCCATTTAATATTTAAAGGTACTTAAGACACACTGCCACCTCTTCATCTAGCTTACTAGCCTATCACTTCAGCACAGCTGAAATGAGCATAGCAGAGCTGCTGCCCATGAAACCTTCTTCACATAAAGCATCTCATTGCTGCTGAAATCCATGGGATGACTTGCAATGCAGAGGACTTTTGCCTCAATAAAGGTACTCAGCAGCAGTAGGATTCTGCAGTTTTTAGGCACTAAACTGCAGAACAACTTTCTGGTTTTGTGCATTGAACTCCACAATGTGTGCTGAGTTAGTATGTTAAAATTCATGTTTCCATGCGCCAGCAATAACTGTTGTTTAAACCTTTAGCAATGTCAATATACAAAGCTAGGAATGACAGTGTCTGTCATCTTGATTCTGTTTTCTTGAAGACAGTGAGAATTTACAGGATCACAGACCTCAAAGGAGATGCAGTGCTCCTTGTTCAGCACATCCTGGTATTTTGCTAATATAAAAAGGCAGATTAATTTTACAAGCATAGCCATGTAAGCTTATGATATAACCCCAATTTGCTGAAACCTCAGCACTCTTTTCATGCGAAACTAAGTGCACATCATATTCTGCTTGCTTAGTCTGCAGTTCAACTTTGTGGCTTGAGAAAGGTTTCCTTTTGTTTAAAAATGAAATAAACTATCTTTCTGTAAATAACATTGGTACCCACAACCAAAGAGGAAAAATGTTAAAGAATCTCCAGGACACTAGCTAATTATAACCATAACATTTGTCCTTGCCAGTGGTTGTTATCAACATTTAACTGCTTGAGCGTCTTCAGCTCAAACCAGTTAGAAACAAATGTAGGGAGAGAGAAGAGTTATTCTACAATACCTTGAGGTGTAGCACTTTGTATGAACCGTTTTCGATAAATGTTTTCCTTTGGAAACAACTATAGAGAACTACAGAGTGTTCTCAGTCTTTCTCTCTCACGCACACAACACACACACACAGAAACACAAGCACATGCATCCTCTGGAAAAACAGTGCAAGAAGAGTCATACCTAACATTTTCACAGTTTGCTTGTTGTTCTTATCCCTGATGACAGTGTTTGGACCAATGTTCTTTCTCTTTCTCCTCCAGAGCTTCCTCCCAATGAGGCTGTACAGCACGGTCAGGCAAAACACAGGCAGGAAAAAGAAGATGCTGGAGGTCCAGACCATGATTGTGAGGAGCCCTGAGCGAATGGCATACTCTGTGGCTCGGCACTCGTTGGTGCTTAGGGGGTTTGTGCCGTTCTCATGCTCGACCCCTACCAAGATGAAGATGGGTCCGGCACTAATGAAGGAAATGGCCCAGAGGAAAAGGATGACCAGCTTGACCTTCCCCTTGGTGATGATCACTTTAGCTCGGAGGGGAAAACAGATGGCAACATACCGCTCCACGCTGAGGGCAGTGATGTTGAGGATGGTGGAATAGGTGCAGCTCTCGCTGATGAACTGGAAAAGCTTGCAGAGGAGGTCCCCGAAATTCCAGGGTCGGTACTGCCAGAGGCGAAAGAGATCCAGGGGCATGCAGAGGAAGATGAGCAGGTCGGAGAAGGCCATGCTGGACAGGTAGAAGTTGGTGGTGGTCCTCATGTCCCGAAACCGCGACACCACCAGCATGGTCATGAGGTTGCCAAAGATCCCGATGACGAAGAGGAGAATGCAGGCGATCGTGATGCCTGTAAGCACGGATGCAGGAAAGAGGTGCAGCGGGGGCTCGCCGCCTGTCCGGTTCTCCGCGTCGCGGCTGCCTGCGCTCCCCTCCCGCATCCTGCCTCCGCTGGCTGCGCATCACCGCCCGGCGCGCCCGCGGAGTCCCCCGCGCCCCCGCAGCCCCAGCCCGGTCTCCGTGCCGCTGCGCGCCCTCCGCCGCGCTGCTTGGGCAGGTGCGGAGGGCGGGGAGGGACGTGTGGCCCCGCTCCGCCTCTCTTCGGGTGCTGCTGCTCCCCCCCGGCCCCGAGATGGGGGGACAGAGGGGCTGGCACTCGCCGGCGCGTCACAGGAGACGTGGGTGCCCTGGCTCCGCGGGCGCGGAGCGGCCCCGCGCTGCTCTGGGGCTCTGCTACGGGGCTGGCGCCGCAGGGGGAAGAACTATCGCAGCCCCTCAGCGCAGATCCCGCGCGCTGGCATGGTCCGCACTGGCAGGATCGCTTAAACTTTCTTCCCAACTCCCGGAGCGGGGCAGTGGGGTTTCACCCAGCGCTTCTAGCCCAGGACAAACGCTTCCCGCCCGGCACCGCTGCCTGCGCCGCTCCTGCCTGCTCCTGCTCGAGAGCTCCTGCTGGTGTGGGTACCACCAGTCGCGGCTGCGAAGGGCGGTCGCACTCTCCAGAGTGCGGCGCCTCCCTTGCCTGCAGCTGGGATGTCGCTCCTTGCCCGCGCACATAGAGTCGCTGGTGTCCGGGATGCGCGGTCCTGCGGGGCACTTGGAGATGTCGCGGTGCGTGTAGGAATACAGGGGTGGCTGCAGTTTCTGCCGCCTCGTTTCGTACCTTTGTTTTGTCCTTGGATCTTGGCAAGAGCCCGGTAAAGGCTTCAGTTCAGTGAAGCTGCAGTCATCACTCTCTTCTACATGACTTACCTACAATAAAATTTTGATTTGGCGTGTTTCTGTTGTCCTATGCTCTGCCCCATGCAGACATTTACGTTTCTGTACTGTGTTTCGCCACTGCAGACTCATATATACTACTAAATGAGAGTATTGTACCCGAGAAGGAATCAGATGGAAGTAGCACAAGGCGAGACCAGGGACAGTAAAATGACACCACCCGCCCCCCAGCACACATGAAAAGGGTTTCTTCGTCTTCCTTTCCAACTCGTCCCCTGAAAGTGTCTGTGAGAGTGTGCTACTGCACAACCCCTTTTCACTCCTTTCTTTCTTCTACCCAGAGGAGCTACATGCTTTCCCTTGTACCCCATGTCTCAGGTGGCAATCAGGGCTTTGAATCCATGCATCTAGTTTAATTCAGCTGAGAAACAGTTGTATGAGTTTTTTCCCGTATGTGTTCTCTCAGACATGTGCATCTACTAGCATTATGATTTCACAGCCGTGCAGAGATAGAGTGTAAGTGCCGCATGTGCTCCTGTGCCTGTTTCTGTAATTTGCTTTCTGCCATAATGTAAGCATTAGCCTTAGTGCCTTCCCCATATCCTAATCAGTACTCATCGTTCCTGCTCTTGAACCATGAGATAGTTTTGTAGCAAGTTACTCAACAGTTGCTAAATTTTATGGGGATAGCTACGCATTAATTGCAGTTGAAAGGAAGAAAGAGCCTAATGTGCTTATCACTTAGTTTGCCCAGCTGCCTATGTAATTGTTTTATAGGTTTCTGAAGAAAAATCACGGGCTTTATGCCACCAATGTACAGTTATTTCATACAAAAATGTTGTGTCAAATCTAATTTAAATTACATTGCACCGTGTTATGAAGGAGCTAGCAACTGTCTCTTTATTTAAACCGCCGAATACTTAACATTATTGTAAGGAATTATTTCACTTTGGGATTATTTCACTTTGGGATTTTTTTTTTTTGTGACAAATTCTCAGGGCAAGGGTATTTGCTGCAGGATGTTGATATTTGGCAGATACAATGGTCTGAAGCTATAAATGTGACTTCTCTGTGTAATGAGGAACCTTCATTCTAACGAAATTCTTTCAGTTTTTGCTGAGCTGTATCTTGTCAAAAATGAGCATTTCCCTTTCCCCAGGGAAAAAAAAGTTTCCTTTTTTTTTTTTTTAATTTTTATTTACTAAAACAATGCTCGAACTGATGTGTGCAGCAAAATCAAGTAGTAAAAAGTAAAATACCATGTTACATATATTCTGGACAATTTGAGCTTGTAATGTAGTGACTGAACACTTAATTCATTGTGAGTTTGATGTGTTGACTGATGATCCCCTGGGATCAGAAATAGCAGTTGTGCTTTGAATCCAGCAACACTGAGCCCCTTCTTATGTGAAGGGTGCCATGAGTCAAAGTCTTCTCTGGCTGCTTTTCCTTCATGGGGTCAGAGCCAGAAAAAATGTCAGCTGAGGGAGAAGAAAACCAGCTCCAGTTTTATGACTCTTTCTGATTTTATTTTTTTTTTGCAATTGTAGGCCAAATTTTGATGTGATATGAAGAACTGACATCTCGCAAACTTTATGATAATGAGTTCCTGGCTCTGCTTTGCATATGCTGAAGGACAATGGTGAAGACAGCAATGATAGAAGGTACAAGAGCTGAGAGAGAAAACAGCTTTAGGCTCCAGAAGGTTATTTATTAGCCCTCAGATACAAGAACAATACTTCATGCTGCCTTAACAACTGCAGAAAAGATCAAAATTGCTAATGTTATTGGGGAGAGAGAAATTAACAGAAAGGCTGAAGTTAAATACTTTTTATACGCAGTTTTATCCACTATCTGGATGTGTGAACAAAACATACCTTAAAAAATAATTTAAAAAAGTATAATGGACATTTACCTTTATCGTGGTTTAAGCCCAGCCGGCAACCCAGAGCCACACAGCTGCTCGCTCACTCCCCCGCCTTTCTCCCCCTGTTCCCAGAGGGATAGGGAAAAGAATCAAAAGAATGTGACTTCCATGGGTTGAGATAAGAACAGTCCAGTAACTAAGGTATAACACAAACCACTGCTACTACCACCAATAACAATAATGATAAGGGAAATAACAAGGGAAGAGAATACAACCGCTCACTACCCACCGACCAATACCCAGCCCGACCTGAGCAGTGATCTAGCCCTTCTGGGTAACTGCCCCCAGTTTATATACTGGGCATGATGTGCTGTGGTATGGAAT
>WYDI02011187.1:0-11567 GCA_009867235.2 Psittacus erithacus
GCTGAAAGTCAAAACCACAGCACTGCACCAGCTGCTAAGAAGGAGAAAAATGACTGCTACTGCTGAACCCAGGACAAAAGGGTCAACATAGCATCTGGAAAGGAGTCAGAATCCAAGAAGTAGATACGTATGAACCTGAGAAATATAAGAACCATACCTGTATTATTATTGAAATATTTTTCACACAGATTCTGCGCAGATTCTTAAGATTTCAATTACACTATAGTTTTTTTGCTTTATATCTGTAATGTTTTTTTCCAGAATCCTGCTTTTAAATGTTGATATGTGCTGACACATCAAATGGCAGCAAGATAACAAACCCAAATGAAATTAAAGCCAGAAAAAATGGAGGAAAAAAGAAGTCATTAATTTAATATTGAAGGCACTTTCCCGGTTATTAACAAGATCCCTTCAGTAGTAATTTAAAACTCTACAGCATCAGAAGACTGTTTTCTCTCACCATTTGGCAGGTCTGTGCTCTGTAACATACAAAACAGAAGTCCGTATGACCCAGCTTGGGCTATATAAAAACTAGATGCTCACTCTTAACTGCTGTCAGAACCAACAGTGTAAACAGGACACCTCTCGATGATCATTCATTCCATTCAAAAAAAGGTAACTAGAGCAGATGCAATGAATTGCTCCGGGGATACCTAGTTTTCTTCTAACTAAACAGAGCAAAGTAAACATATATTTCAGGTTAGATACCAAAATCGACGCAGCTGATATTGAATAACATGGAGCCAGTTAATGAAGACTATCTAAAAGTTTGCCAAACTGATGGATTAAATCTAATCAGAGAATATAATTTTACCACAGATTTATCTTCAGAAAAATTCACTTTACAGCAAGCTTCAAAGGCTAATTGATAAACATAATTGGTTTTGGTCTATTTGTTTTACTGTCAAGGTGATAAAGCATATTTTGAAAAGAGCAATTTTTGTTTGGAGAAAAGACAATGAAATGGTGTCCTGCATCTTGGAGAAAAATCAGCTTAAAATGTGATGTATTCCTACCTATAAGTTTAGGGATTTCATTAACACATATACTAACTAATAAATTAAAATGAAGTGTGGTTAGTGTCATCTTTTTATTTTGCCTACAGAGTATTTTTGTTTTAATCTGTAATCTCCATTCATTTTGAAAAATGCCTTAAAATTCATGTTTTCTTTTAGAAGATCCATGTTTTCTTTCATTGGTATTATGTTTGAGCAGTTAAGCATATAAGAAGTTTTAGGATTAGATTTAGTTTTAAAAGGATTATAATCTACCAACAAAACAAACAAAGGAATTGTCAAAGCTTTCTGAAAGCTGTGAAAAGCTTTTGAAATAGTGACTTTCTGTCATAATTCACAAGTTGTTACAGTCTCCTTGTAAGGTAAACTAGCCTTTTGTTTATTTAATAGTCTGTGTATCTTGGCGATGAAGAGTGGACTTCCCTTTAAAAGAAGACATGTTAATTTACTGAAATGTTTGCAGCCGTATTGGTTCTAGACACTGATTTATATCCCTTCTGGTGCTAGTGATGTCATTTCTAAATTCTGCTTTGCTGCTAATTCCCTAAAATAAGTAAATGAGCCTTACTAAATTGGAAATGTGTATAGTCATCATCTATTTAAAGAAAAAAAAAAAACAAATCTTCAGACATTTTTTCTACTGTTTGAATTTCATTTATTAATTAAGTACATCAGGTATTGTCTTTTGCTGACACATGGTATGATATCAATAAACAGAAAGCTACTTTCAAGACACATTTTGTCAAGCCATTGATTTCCAGATGCTGAAATAAATTATAGCAGCTATGAAATGCATAAAATGTTCAAGATTATTCATCTCTTTCACAGAAAAAGAGGGGAGTCCTGTCCTGGTCTCCAGTCAGATTTACCCCTCTGGACTAATGAAGTCCATGGAATATGTAAAAAAAATGTCAAAATATCTGTGAAAACACTCTCACTTTACTTAAGCTATAGGTTGCTCTTAATGACATAGACTTGGTATGTGTTTTACTTCTGAAGTTATTTCTAATTTGAAATGGAAAGTGGTTCTAAATATTATTATTTACACTTAGTTAAAGGTTATTTCACCACTGTTATCATAGGGTGTAAGGAGAGTAGGAAGTCTGCAGTCCAACCTCCTGCTGAAAGCAAGATAAGCAATGAAGTCAGACCAGGTTAGTTAGGGCTTTTATCAGGTCTTCCAAAACACCAAAGATGGAAGACTGTGTAATCCTGGTCAACATGTTCCAGTCCTTGACTGTCCACATCGTGAAAAAGATTTTCAAAATATCCAGTTTGACCCTCTCTTGTTCCAATTTATACCTGTTGTCTCATTCTTTCACCATGCACTACTGTGGCAAGCCGGACTCCATCTTCTCACTCTAAGGTGTACAGACTCAAATTCCAGACAAAACTGCAAAAAATCCTGAGGGTCTTAAACGTGTCATTTTTTTAATGGTGTAACAGTGAATAATAAATGAATTTATTGTTTCTAGGAAAATCAATCTCATTTTAGATTAGTTAGTATCTTGTATTAAAACCAATATTTTGAGATATTAAACATGTCAGTCTTCATATTTTTAAGAATAAACTGTGCAATGAATTCTAGCATCTTTTCTTCACCAGTGGTAATTCATCACTAGCCTAGGGAGAAAAATTAATATACTGAATAGTAGGTGTTATCAATCCTGTGACTTTGTGCCTGGAAATATTTTCCAAAGCACAAACTTCTGATGGCATTTCATTATGCAAGAAACTTAACTTTAATTTTTAAAGGAAGTTTGTATTTTTGGTGGAGAGAACTCCAAATGAAGACATACTTGTTTGGTCATTTTTTTACTATATATGAGATAACAATATAAGCTGGTATATGTGAAATTGCTTTTAAAAGCATATGAGTGAGCAGGATAAAGGAACACTGTTTTAACTTTTCCTGTCTACTACACTATGGATTGGAAGAAAGCTGCTGGAAGGAAGGGGTGAAATCACTCCTGAATACAACTGAAGCTGCAGGAATCCAAGCATTGATTTGAGCAACAGGGAGAGCAATGTGAGCACAAAGCGAAGGATTACAAAAAGTGAAGGAAACAGATAGGGAGCTAAGGCACCATGATGGAGGGCAGAGACATTTTTCTTGTAGTCCCACAGAGTAAAGTGTAGAAAATGTTTCAACCCAAAGAAGTGACTGACGAAAGAACTGGGGAACTGATAGCAAAAATGAAGGAAAAGACACAATAAAGACCTTTTATTTTAATTTGTCATAATGTATCTCTTTTCAAGTTCTTTATTCTCATTATGCTTTTATAAAACACAGTTTAGCAATTCAAAGCCCTTCTGTATTGAAGTGCAGCCAGGTCCAATTCAAATATCTGGCTGAGTCAGGTTTGCGTCACAGTTGCTAACTTCATTTTTTCTATTTCATAGCAGAAAAAGGTAGCATACTCTAGTATTGTAGAGTATTATTACAACTCACATACACTCATCACAATTTATCTAGAACAAAAGGGTATTGGGTGGTCTGCTAACAAAGTGTATTTTTTACCATATTCTTGACTTGAAGGCTGAGAGAAATCTTTGAAGAAAGCAAAATTGAAAATTCGAGAATATAGAAGACAAAACAAAAATGCTGATAGCACTAGGAAATGGGCATGTGTTCACAAATACTTTGCTTATATCTGCCTATCTGATTTAAAAACTATTCAAGTTTCAGAATGTACAAAACCAAATGCTATCTTAATTAATTCATGTCTATTCAATATACAGTGTTATCACTCAGGACAGCTCCATTTAATCTGCTACATTATTTTTCACTGCACAAATTCTTAGGAACTAAATCTGAACTGTAAACATTACCTATATGAATTATTTAAGTGCTACTGAACAATGCCGCTGTTTCTGATGCTGGATAACTAGAGCTATGTCTTCAAAGGCACTGCTCTTGAAGATGGAACCAAGAAGCACGAGACCTTCTAGCTACAGTCTCACTTTATTTAACAACCAGTGATACCCTTCTTTGGTGGATGGATTTAACTAGGTCAAGAACTAGAAGATATGACTAAATGTCATAGGGGACACAGGTCAATATGGTGCAGATTTTTACCTGAGACAAAATGCTTCTGCTTACCTGTGTTATAAATTTGGTAGAAACCGAGAGCTATATACGATGCACAAAATACTATGGGAAAAGAGAACACACAATAGTTCATACTCTCTGCTTAATGCACAAACACCTAAAAGACCTAAAATAACTATAGAATGAAGTTTACTAACATTCCCTTTCTCCAGTGTCTTACTTATCCTTTCCACGTCTCTCTGGAGCACAAGGTTGACAGTTTCTGCCTTTATCAGAAAGAAGGGAGTAAATATTCAAGCCTTAGCTATGAGACCCATGGGCATATTGACGTCTTCTTCATGCCAAGTATGATGTTCGTGGAAGGGGGTTCTCTCTCCTCTGTCTCAAATTTCAGGGCATTTTTGTGTGTGTGTGTGTTTAAATTTCTTTAAAATATGTTTTCTAATCACAGACCACTTCCTTCTCTCAAGCTGCCAGCTGAAGCCTTGGTCCCCAGCCTGGCACTGACTGTGGGAGGTGGGATTGGTGATGTCCCCCACCCCACCTCAGAGGCCATCCCCAAAGCTGAAGCTGGAGCAGGGAAGCAGCAGTTGTGAAACCCAGCTCAGGCCGAGATGAGGCCAAGTCCGTAAGCTGCCAGGTCGGCACACAAGCCTAAAGGCTTCTACTGCCAGTAGCAAGAATCAGATATTCAGTGCACTACACAAAGATCATGCTCTCTCACAGGTGCAAGATACTGCCAGCCAGCTAATCAGTAGCATATTTACCCTCTAACTGGCAAAGAAAAAAACAATCTAATGTATATATACTGAAGGACTTATGATACCCACTTCAGAAAGCACTTCAGATTGTGCATCAAGCTATTGCCTTGCTATACAAATCTGTATCTGATTGATTTTACTCAAAAACATTTTGTCAGTTTATTCAGGACACTAACTTACAAGGTAAAGAGTAAAGAATACTGTAAGTTTCATCCATCCTCAAAACACACCTGGTCAAATAAGCCAAAAAGTTGGGGGTTCTAATCCTTTCCCTTCATTTTGCCATATTTTCAAATTCTGTTTTATGTTTTGTCTTCATATCCTTGATATTTTTTGCTCATTTATAAATATACTATGCTTATCTTTTTCTACTGCTTTTGGCTAGGATGAAGTTAACTTTCTTTATAGTAGCTAGTATGGGGCTGGTTTGCATCTGTCCTGAAAACAGTGTTGGAAACACATCACTGTTTTAGTTATTGCTGAGCAGTACTAGCACAGAGTAAAGGCCTTTTCCACTTCTCACAGCAAGCGAGCAAGTAGGCTGCGAGTGCATGGTAAGTTGGGATACAGCCAGGGCAGCTGATCCCAACTGACTAAAGGGATATGCCACACTATATGACATTATACTCAACAGGAAGTGCTATGAGGAAGAAGGGAGAAGTGCAGGGACATTTGAAGTTATGTCATTTATCTTCACACGTAACTGCGACACATGATAGCACCCTGCTTTCCTGGAAACAGCGGCCTGCTAATGGGAAGTAGTGAATTAATTCTTTATTTTGCTTTGCTTGCATGCATGGCTTTCACTTTACCTAATGAAATGCCTTTATCTCAATGTGTGAGTTTTTTCACTTTTACCATTTTAGTTTCTTCTCCATCTCTGTCCCATCCCACACTGTGGGGATGAGTGAGCAGCTGTGTGGGGCTTTGTTGCTCGCTGGGGATAACCCACAACAACCATTTGGAGAACTATGAAAAACTGTGCTACAATGTGACTGAAAGCTTACTTCTTCACATATTCCTTTTTCAGCTTTCCACTAAGTGTTTTTTCCAGTAGAAATTGTTACACTCTTCAAGTTTCACCAAGTTGAGTCATACTACATATCTGCAATTTCTTTTTTTATTTTTTTTTTTCAGTAATATTAGAATGTGGTAGTACCTTTTCTGGGTAATTTGACCTCAAAACCAAAGCACATAATTGCCTCTTGAAGTAAATTGAGTTCTTAAAATACTATAATTGACAGTTTAGGTTTGGGTTGGTTTAGTTTGCTTCACGTTGCTTTTTCCCTATAAAATTTGTTCTGATTTTGCTGCAGCTGTTTTTGTCTTAGTTTAAATCTTGATTTCCTTCAGATTTCCTCAAAGGAATGGGAAGCCATCTGGATGGATGAAGTTATGAGATAAGCTGAGGGAAAAATTTGTGAATTGGGATTTTTTAGAATTGTCTTTGGAATTGACATAGCAATTTATGTAATTTATTTATTTATTTAAAATATATGCCAAGTACTCAGGTAAGTATTTAAATTCTGTCTTATTCACTGGAATATAAATGTACTGTCACCAAGTCAGGCACCACTTTGAGGCAGACATCTTCTTCACAGTGGGTTCCTAAACAACACCTGAAAGGTTTCCAAATTTAAAAAAAAGGCCAGCTTTTATTAGAGTATGAGCTAGAAGAATTGGGTTTTAAACAAAAGGAGCTCAAAGTCACCCACCTAGCTAGAGTAAAATTATTTTTCCTCTTCCATGCTTTCTCTGCAGATTACTTGTTTCTGGGCTTGGGATCTTAGCTAGTCCCTAGGAAATTCTTTCCAACGCCACTAATTCCTGGCTATCTGATCCTTACCTCGCTACAGTAGTATTCTGCATAAGCTACGGACTTTTTCCTCACTGCCTTTCCTCCTGTTTGCTACACTGCTGTGTAGAAGCTTCTCCCCCAACTCTGCTCAGCTGTTCACCAGAGAAGAAGCAATCTTCTTGTGCCTTTTTGGTTTGGTTTGGTTTTTTTTAAGGGACATATCAACTGGGACTGACAAACAAAAGCAATTCTTTTCATTACGTACATTTTTTAAAGTGTTCTGATAGGATGGGTTTTTATTATGAAGTTACTGCTGATCATGATTCACAATACAGGCTTAGTAGTACTAGCATTACTATGAATTACCAGATGAAAGATGTTTTTTTAAAGGATATTCTCCTAATTTCTCTAAATCTCTTATGCATCTAAGAGAGGCGTGTGCACATCTGTGTACAGAGGCTGCATTTAGGAGATTCTGTTAAGAAAAGCTGTACAAGGGCTACAGTTATTAAGACTGTTCAACAATACAGTATATAGAATGCTAAAATCTATGGACTTGGAAGCATACAATTTTCATTGGAGTCTTATGACTATTTAATATATTATGATTTTTCTGACTGTTTTTGACTAAGTAAATAAATCATTGTGAGTCAAAATTAAAACAAAACTCAAATTCTTTAGAATACATCAGAACTCCCATGGTCCAACTCCCTCTTCCTGAAGCATGAAAAAAGATATTTTGGGTTTCTGGCTTCTTCAGAATTTGAATAATTATTCTGGAAAGTAAATTAAATAACCAATCAACAATCATTTCTTCTCTGGCAATGAACTTTCAGCCTATTTTACAGACAAAACCACCAGGAATATAGGATGGATTCCAAATGAACCATGGGTTAAAAACAGCTTGCAAACTATTTAAACTTCTTAATTTGGAGCTCCTGACCTGAGCTACTGTACATAAATGAAAGGTATAACCACAAATGTAAAGACCAATAATTTGTCCACATAGTAATGGACAAACCATGAAAATTTTAAATTGAAATGGCATGGTAAATTGCATTCTTTACTTATAAAATGCTTCTTTAACACTTAACATTTCTGAAATAATAAATTGAATTGTTTTCAACCAAATTTACGTACAGGCAATGCTGATTTCTCTAATTGTACGTGCAATTAGGTTTTTTAACACTGCAACTTTAATCAGGCTGCCATTTTTTTGAAACAATGTGAGATTTTTCTTAAAATGAAAGACTGATAGAAAAATAAGAGGGTTTGCTTTCAAATGGCACTGTGCTGTATTTTCATGAGCTTGGTTCATTACTATATGGACAAAGATAAAGTCAAGATAGTGCTGAAAGTTGTAATATCCTTTAACTTCAGAGTGATTAAGGACAAGACAAGATATCAGGTATCTCAGAGTTGAGAACCCATTAACTTTGGAGCAAGCTGAAAAGCCAGAGGGGAAGAAATAAGTCATCGTAACAAAAGGAGATGAAGAGCAATGCAGTTCTCTTGACTATAGATTGATATGCGCCTGTAGCCATGCTTAGTGTCAAAAGGAATTTCAAATCATTGCTCAGGTACACTTTGGCTTTACATTCAAACTAACGCAAATTGACCAGTAAGCACTAAAGGCTTAAGTAAGAAAAATAATAGATGCCAGCAGCAGGCTAAAGAAATGATTCTCTAGAGTGAGTTCATAAAAGCAAGACAAGTTCACATATAAGAAAATTAATACAGTGGTTTTTTCTCCCATTAACATAGTTTAAAAAAGGAATTGAACTGTATTGAATAAATTTCGTGTGTACAATGTAGACTAAATCTATAAAATACATATGGAATTTTTCTCTTTTTTTCAGTCTCTGGAGCGTTCAATTCACTCAGCATACTGTCAGACTAGGACTATTACAAGTTTACCTTCTGCAAGGATATCTGTTAAACAAAAGGAAAATATGTGGAATAAATGAATCTCAACAGCAAACATATACAGTTTGCTTTATATTTCTAACTTCTCTGGGTTTGCAGTGATTTGCATCACTTAAAAAACTATATCCCTCACACAGCACAGCACAGATAAGCTCCATGTATAATTTCTTGTGTTTATAGGCATCCACACAAGCTGCTCTACTATACAAGAGTTTTACACAGTATATCAAGGCTTTCTCTGCTTTCAATATAACTGGTTTCAGGAACAGTTTGGATTATGTTTTCTTTTTATAAAACAATAGCAATAAAAAACCACTACTGATATAAGCAAAATATTCTTTAGTTGACAATTGTTGATCAAATGTTGCCTGCTAAGGCATCTTCAACAAAATTAATTGAGTAGAGAGTACCTGCTGGTTTTAAAGGCCAATAATAACAGTAAGAACTGTGAAACTGCAGGGTTTTGTACTGAACACTTATTAAGCTCTTTATTCCAGCAGTGAAATAGATTACTTTTTGACAAATCAAACGGCGAATATATGCCTATGTTCTATAACAATGTACAGTGACAGAACACCTCACGGTACAGTGATCGGATCTTTCATGGGCAACTCAAAGGAGTGACAAGTCTAAGCATGGAAGATGCAGTTTGTGGATATGGAGAGGGAAAACAGACTGCAGCCTAGAGCTCATGAAAGCTTCTATGTTGGTGTCAGGACTTTGGCAACTAAGTTCTCTATCCAAAATGGTGGTAAACCACCCTCTAAACAGCTACCACCTAATCACTAAGGCACCCACGTTCTATAGGCATCATGATTTCAGTATTGCACATTTGTCTAACATGCTGATGCCATACTTGGCTCAAGCTCTGCCA
Source organism: Psittacus erithacus (assembly GCA_009867235.2). NCBI lineage: Eukaryota > Metazoa > Chordata > Aves > Psittaciformes > Psittacidae > Psittacus > Psittacus erithacus. The sequence continues at coordinate 9,428 of WYDI02011187.1, forward strand.
ATTTGATGCGCTCACAGTCTCTTTTCACTAGTGTAACTTAGATAACACATCTAAATGACACCTATTTCATTCTTAGTGAAGTAACATACACCAAGAACATCAGCTTATCTCTTTTTTGATACTGTAATGATACTATACCTATGTTCAGTGAAGACACAAAAATTAGAATCCTTCCTAAATTCCACTAGAAGTTCATCAAGCTATTCAACAAGTTCAACAAGCTATTCAGCAAGTTCAACAAGTTCAACAGATGACCTGGGTCTTTTCAAGGGAAAAGAATACAGTCGCTTACCACCCGCTGACCGATACCCAGCCCTACCCCAGCAGTGATCAAACTCTTCCAGGTGACTGCACCCAGTTTATATAGTGAGCATGACGTGCTGGGGTATGGAATACCTCTTTGGTTATTGGGTCAGGTGTCCTGTCTTTGCTTCCTCCCGGCTTCCCCTCCTCCCTGGCAGTGAATGAGACTCAGAAAGTCCTTGGTCATGGTAAACATTACTGAGCAACAACTAAAAACATCGGTGTTATCAGTGCTGCTCCCAGGCTGAAAGTCAAAAACACAGTACTGCACCAGCTACTAAGACGGAGAAAAAATGGCTGCTACTGCTGAACCCAGGACAATAGGATTTGAGAAATTCTTACCTATCAATCAGAAACAATTCACACCATGAGAAGCAGCAGCTCTGAGCAGTCACAGTTAATTTTAATAACACTGAGCTACACCCACTGACTTTGGAGAAGACATTACTTTCACAAAAACCTAGTACAAAATACTTGGGTGTCTGGTTTACAAAATTTTGTCTTGTGTTTTTAAACACAAATATTCAGAAAATACCTTTATCCGAAAATCACAACTAGTGATATAATACTATCAGTGGACATAAAAAATCACTGCAAGGAGGAACTTAATTAATGATTACTAAATTAATATCAATAAATCAAGTTTAATTTGTTGCAAATAATGCAATCACAAACTACAAAAATGCATTTAAAACTGAAGTAAGAAATAAATGCAGTTTGGTTAAATTTTTTTTCATAAAACTAAATATATGCTTAAACCATTTGTTCCTCATAGCCACTACAGCCAAAGTTATCTTGCAGTTGCAATTCAGTTCATTAAAAAAATATTTCTGGCAATTTTAAACATGTATTAATTTACAGAATGCTGTTTGATTTGGGATTTTCAATTTTTGTAAATGATCACTGACATAGATCCATAAACTCATGTTGGCCACACTGAAAAATTACTTTGATACAAATGAAAGTCTATAATCACAAATTATAAAAATGGGAGGGGGGGGGAACAGCTTTTTGCTATGGAATATGGAATCAAACAATACTTCAGAAAAGTAAGATGCAATACAGTGAAATGTGCAGAGTCTGCAATTAGATAAGAATACTCATTTATGCAATAGCTGGCTAAATAATAGTTATTTAAAGAGTTTCATGCTTTTTGAGCACCACAATCAATGTGAATCAGTAATTTCTTGCTGTTGCAAAAATTACTTGTATGAAAGGAATATTTTCTGTATGAATAAAGGAGGGTTTTTTTTAACAGGTGAAATGTTTTCCCCTCTGCTTTACTTTTTTTAAGCATAGTTTTTAATTTTGGGTCAGGGAATCATAGAATGGTTTGGGTTAGAAGGGATCTTTACAGATCATAGAATCATAGAATCACAGAATCATAGAATAGGAAGAACCTTAAGATCATCAAGTTCCAACACCCCTGCCATGGGCACAGACACCTGACACTAAACCATGTCACCCAAGGCTCTGCCCAACTTGGCCTTGAACACTGGCAGGGATGGAGCATTCACAACTTCTTTGGGCAACCAATTCCAGTCATCTAGTCCTACATGTCATGCAACGAGCAGATGTCCTGGGTTCAGCAGTAGCAGTAATTTTTCTTCTTCTTAGTACCTGGTGCAGTGTTGTGGTTTTGACTTTCGGCCTGGAACAGCACTGATAACACCGATTTTTCTAGCTACTGCTTAGAATGTTTAGACTGACCAAGGACTTTCTGAACCTCATGCTCTGCCAGCGAGGAGGGGAAGCAGACAGGACACCTGACCCAAACTAGCCAAAGAGGTGTTCCATACTGCAGCACTTCATGCCCAGGACTTAACTTGGGGCAGTT
>WYDI02011189.1:0-70787 GCA_009867235.2 Psittacus erithacus
GCTGAAAGTTAGAAACACAGCGCTGCACCAGCCACTAAGAAGGAGAAAAAATGACTGCTACTGCTGAACCCATGACATTTACCTTTAATTAAATTGTAAAGCTGTCATCTTTGTGTACTTGGCTTCCAAAGGAGGAATTGTAGTTAGACAAACTATTACTGACAATATTGTCAGAAGAGAGATGTGGAGATATTATGTTCACAGTAATAATAGAAAGGAATTCCCAAAGCTGACTTTAAATGTGTATGCCATTCCCATTCAGACTACAAGGCCCATAGCTCTATTCTTCTTTTGGGTGAAAAAAAATGACAATACAGGTTAATTTGATCTGATTTCTTAGCAGCACCAAACCTTCTCCAGATCAGCTCTTTGGAAAACATATGTGGTCTGCAACCTTCAGTCTGAGTCTGTATGGGGACCAATATTGTATGCCAGGCAGGTAGACCTACAACCACTTCTGGTAAGAGCTTGTGACCGGAAGCAATGCATGTTTTTCATAAGGGGAGAAAGCAAAAGTTATGTTTAAGGAAGTGACCCTTTCCACAAGAAGCAAACCAAAACTTTAGAAATTGAACTCATTGGCTGTATGTCTAGACTTGAGAAAATTCAACCTAGCTTTTCTATAGTTTTGCTTGTCTACAGAAGATAGGAGTGGTATTTTGAGAGGCAAACCTGAATAACCACTGCCTGATTAGGAAATAGTTTGATAATAACAAGCACTCTGAGGAACCAGTGATTTCCAAATAGATTCTGAGAACATATGGAGTTATTTGTATGCAGCATATTGAAATTCAGTGCATGAAAGCAGGACAGAACAAATACCCTCTTCACATCTATATATTTGTGTGCTCAAAGTCTTCTTCTGGGCAAAAGGGCGAATGCATCAGCTATATGAAGCCAAGGATTTATTGTTAGTTTGAGTGATTGTTAGTTCTGCTACAATGATACTACTATGCACAGCATTATGTTAATTAGATAATATACCTACATTTAAAAATTAGAGGGGAAAAACTCCACGAATTATTAAATCTTTCTTCTTTTAAGTGTGTTATGCTCTCATAGAGATGGTCCAGAGGCCATGTCTGGATTGCAGTGCATTTTCAGCAGCTTGCAGGGGCCCTGCAGGGAATGATATGTTACTGATGGAGGTTTCTTCCTCCACCTCTTTGCTCTGAGAATCATGCTGATGTTTATCCTTCTCTCCCAAGGTCTGGACATTTCCATTTTCCAAAACACTCTGCACATCACTCCTCATTGGGCTACAGCTCCACACTCTATCTGGGCTTGCTACATGTATGATACGTTTTGAATACACTCAGTAGTTCTTTTGCGTCCTTTCTTTTTCCTCTAAAACTGGTTTTGTCCTATGAAGCTATGAAGCATGCCTTATAACTAGTAACTTACCACTGCTGAGTTGTTTGCAGCTTCAGGTCTCATCCTTTAGCTGCTGCACCACTAAGGTCTCTGCTTCCACCACTTCCAAATGCTGCAGCATTATTTTAGTGTCTGAGATAATTTATTGTACAGAAGACAACTCCTTATTCTTACCTGTTTCAAAATTATTAAAAATGTTTCTATTACTATATGCAGTGATACAAAACTAAGTAAAACTAAAATGAATCAGGCAATAGCAACTTGCTCATTAGAAGGCAGTTGTTGCAGCTAAAGCTAAACCAAAACCATTGGCAAGCCAAGAGCAGGCAAGGCAAGCCTGGTGATTCTTGAGGCCTCCATTGTTAGTTAATCATAAAGCCTGTGCCAATAGCATACCGTACAGGACTACAGTATAGGTACAAATTATGATAGAGGTTTGAGTACTTTTCATTCATCACTGTTAATAGTCCTGGGCCCATAGATGAGATTTGAGAGCAAGGTAGGATTTTCCTGCCTGAGGAAAGCTTTGGGCTGCTCCCTAACCAAATGGGAGTATCTTTCTTACCACGCTGCACACAGCAGTCTGCAGAGATGCATGGCATCAATTGTGAAACAGCTAGCTTTCTTTAAATTGAATAAAGATTTTACACAAGCCAATATTTTTTTAGTACAATACTTGATATCTCAGCAAATAAGGAATTTTTGAATTATCCACATGTAATTCAGTTTTTGACTTGTGCAAAGAAGAACTGTATGAGTTAAAAGTTTTTTTTCAGCAAAATCTCCACTTTTTTGTTTGAGTACCTAGAGGGTATTAATATTTTCATTAATGTGGAAATGGTAATTCCCAACCAAGTTCAGGATAGTGCTGTAATCATAGTTAGAAATTGATTTCATAAGAATGGACAGGCAAAATAATAGAAAGCTTAGATTGCATTATTATGGGTAGGTGTCCTACTGCTTTTAGCTAGAAAATATATATTTATGTATTTTGCCGAATACAAAGAAAACCTATTACTCTTTTTCTTCTTTTGGATATATTCTGAAAAACGTTCTCTAGCAGAGGGCATGTTTTCAAATAAATGTCTGCAATTAATTCAAGTAAAATTTTGGGGTATGAAAATGAAATTATATTTAATATTTTAATATGTAAGGAAAAATAATGCACAGATAAGAGCCAGCATAATGTATTTCCAAAGCATTTCTTCTAAATCTAAATGAAACACCTACATTAATGCATGAATGGTTATTTAGAAGCCAGTTGCTATCTGTATTTCGTCACTTTATTGTACTGTGCAATAAGTGTAGGTTATGAAAAGTGTGATTTTGCAGAATGTAGAACATCAGTTTAAATTTTCCTTAATTCAGTATTGTAAATCACTCCTTTTTTGTAGGTTAAGTTCCAAACTTATATTAATTTTAGAGACTTTAAAAATACATTTACATCAATAGTGGTATTTCAGCAATATTAGAACTTGCAGCAGCTTTTAATTACTGTGTTTGAGGATGTGTTTCCCTAAATAAAATATATCCTTATAATAGCCATAGTAAGTTGTTTAATACTTGGACTGTTGGTTGAATCACTGATGACAGGCATAGCGTGTTCACTAAGGTAATTGGTTGATAAATCTGCAGTCTAAATTTATACAATTTGATTAGTTCCAGTGGCAGATAATCGGTAATTAAATGGCACACAGAATGTCATTTTCTTCCATGCTTCATCTTTCAATCTTATTTCCCAAATAGCATTTGTTTGAATATGAAATCATAGGTTAACATGAAAACAGCTTTATATCCTAGATAATGCCATGGAATAGAGAATTTGGATTGATTGATATAATTGTTTATACTGATGGTAACAATTAATTTATTCCTTTTAAAGAAAATGTGATTTAGGTTTATTTTGCACCATAACATTTTAAAGACAGATCATCTAAATCGTAAACCTTTTATCTTGCAGGAATAAAGCATGCAATGATGCTGCCTTTGTTGTTTGTCATGCTCAATTTTTGTTTTGTTTTGTTGTTTTATTAAAACCTATGCTCTTCTTCTGCAATGCATCATTTTGCAATGGATTATTTTGACATATATTAAAATCTTATTGAAAGTTTGAAATATCCATTACTGGTTAGTTATAAGACAAATGACTGTAAAATTTGCCTATTAGCGTAGCAGAGCAATAGTGCATGTCCCATTATTTCAACAGGATGAGGCAACAGTTTTATTAATTTGAAGACAAACAGTAACTACACATGCCAAAAGTTGTCATACTGTTTAGCATCTTGATTTCTTACCAAGTGCCATTCTAAGCAGTGGCTTTCATCCAAGGATGAAGACTAAGGGAAGGAGTCATTGGTTAGCAAGGGAGACTATAAAATGCTCTGATTCTGAGCATGGCTTCAGAAGCCCGTTAGTGAGTAATTCCTTGGGCGGAGGGGATGGCAGAGAGAGAATTTGCCAAATAAATGGGGAATAATCTGATAAAGAAAAGAATACAGTGAAAAATTGTAGGAAAAGTTCCACTGTTTGAGCTGTGCCCAAATTTAAAAAGCAACAAAACCCAGGGGAAGTTATACCGAGTTGCTAAATTCTCTAGTGTTTCTGTGGCAATGTATACCTGACAAGGTTTATTTAAAATCTTTGCCTCCATTTCACTCATAATTAAATAGCAACAAAGGGTTTGAATCTGCAAGTTCTTGCACTACACATATTCACCTGTGTGCTAACACTTCATAAATCATTACCCCATGAGGATGGTTGTACTCTGAACCCATTTGGAGCAGACATAAATTACTTTGCAAAATTAAAGTCAGTGGAGAAGCAGGCTATGTTAAATTTATATAATTTATTTTTTTTTTGCTTCAGTTAATGTTTGTAAAGTTCAAACCTTGTAGAGCCGAGGAAAAGCTCCAGTAAGGATCTACACATCTTTATATTGACTGTCTATAAAGATTTTTATGACGCATAGTTATTGTCATTAACTATGGGACACATTACAAGTAGCTCTGGTTAACCTAAGTAAAAGAAATGAAAGACTAGGCAAAGCAAGATGTACGTCTGCAGCCTAACCTAAAGCAAGTCACAAATAAGTGCAAAAATAAACCAAAATCATGTGGTGATAGCTCTGAAATGAATATGTGATTCAAAACCCTTGTTCTATTCATGGCATTTATTTATAAATCTTTTTTTGTACTTTAATATGTAGCTTCAGTGGATTTTAAATAAGACTAGTCCTTGTTGAGTGCTTGCCTAGTCCATGAGGCTTTTCTGCCTCAGAGTGTATCCCCTCCTTCTGCCAAACCTTCCTCTCCTTTGCATTAATTTCGGGCACGCAGTGCATCTGCCCTGAAATACTCTGCATCTGGAAGCAGTTGCTGCACTGCAGCCCCAAGCACCACCAGAGGCTTGGTTTCCTGCTTTACACCACCTCTGGTTGATTGCAGAATACTTTGCTTTAGTGTTAGGAAACTTAGGAGGAGCGCATTGGTGGAGTTGGCACCATCTTTGTGCTTGAGATTACAAATGCCAGGCCATGTCATATCAAGTCTGAATGAATACTCTGAAAAATCTGTAGAAAGTGTGGATAATCCCATCTTTTTGATAGTGGTAAAGTTGTTCTGTAGAATTCTTATAACAGTGGCTTCAGTGCTGGTGGAAACATTCACCAGCTACATGAAGGTGCCAGCCTTCTGAGGCTTCTTAGTCTGTCACACATATGGCTTGGTGCTGAAATAGGCAGTGTCTGAATGTTAGTTAAGTGGTTTTTCTAGCCAGCAACTTTGCTGAAATTTAAATGCAAGTGCATTTCACTTTGGGTTACCTTCATACTCAAAGTTGGGAAGTATCATTGTGAATAATGACAAGTTGATGTCGTTTGTCTGGTGGGCATTTAAATGCACTTTCTTGCATGTGTGTTAACATTGTGAGGACTAGTACATTGTGTTCATGATTAGTAGCTGATTTTACAGGATGCTCAGCAATACACACCCACGTATTGGAAAAGAAGAACTAAGCCTTAAAACACTGTTGACTTGCTAAACTCATCAGAAACAATTGCTGCTGTGCTTCTTTTATTTTTAGAGTTTCAAGGAAAGAATGGGTATTGCACTGGTATGTATTAGAGTCTCAAAATGTGTACATTATTAATTAAATTCTTCAACATATTAGTGTTTTATTGATTGAAGTCGCATTCTGTCCCGCATGGTATAAAGCATGTATTTTTAAAACATTTGTCAGTCTTTGAATAAAAAATAAGATCCAACAAATCTGATAGCTGAAAGCACATTTAAAAGGCAGGATTTTAGTTCATTTAAATAAAAAAAAAAATTCACTTCTTCTGCCATTATAAGAATCTTCTAAGAGACTGTGCAGATCAGATCAGCTTCTTTTATATTAATCTCTTCCTTTGAATACTCAGAACCATTAGAAATCTAGCTATTACTGTGCCTGGCTTCTTTTGTTAGTCTTAATTAAGGTATTCTTTTTATTTTTTTAAGTTATATTGATAGTAAGCTTATAGCGAAGATGTTGGTAAGTGTTATGACTCTATCCATGGGGTGGGTATGCTGTCTATTGAGTTGAAGATACTCTGATTTTATGAGGTGGGATTTTCACTTGAATTAAAATACAGGGTTAGTGCTGTTCTTTGAAGAAATAACTGGTTTCATACAGTTCAGGAGCATTATAAATCTGTGTGTATGCATCAGTACTTTCAAGGTTGTGTATTCAATCTTCAGGCTGGTATTGTCTTGCTTTAGGGACTTGAAGTTTAAATACTATATTACAGCATTCACATGTTTATCACTCCTCATATACAGATGTTTTTATTAACATTTGAGTGCTTAATTGCCTACTAATTGTCCATTAAAAGTAGTTTTTAATATAAAGCAGTTTAAGGTGGATTGGTTTAATCACCAGCTCTAGTCATGTTTCACAGTAGTGATGTGTAATTTGATTTTTAATAATGTATTTGATCTTTAACTGTAGCTTGCATTTTTTAATTTTTTTTTTCTTTCCCTGTAGTAGTGTTAGGTTCTCATTTTCAGTTGATTGTTGCATTTAAAACAAACAGAATTTTCTGCTGCCTAGGAGACTACACTACTTTGGTTATCATCTTTTTAAGCAATTGTTATTTTACATAAGTTTTAATTTCCTGCTGTGAAAACCTTCTTTAATTACCTTTTTACTGGGATTTAAATGGAAATTTAGATGGAATTATCAAATTATTTTGTGCTTTGTTTTATTAGTTACAAAGCTTTAGGTGTGTTCATAGAATTAAGTTGATTGAAATTTAACAAATTTATGCTGAGACTGATTTGTTATACAGAAGTTATATTGCATAGCTAAGATGCTGAGTTACTCATATCCAAGCTACAGAACTAGTTAGAACTAGTAGATCTCATCCTCTGAATCTGTCTTTTAAAATGGATTATTAGAAATGAGAAAAATAAGGGGGTTTTTTCTAGTTTACCTAGTTCCCCCCCCCCCCAATAAGAGCTCATTGAAGCAGTTAAACCTTCTGTACCTTCATGGGGGGCAGTGTTTTTAATCAAAACTTTCAGACATAAAAGTGGTTTGCAAGTTTCCAGTTCTTGCTGTTGTTACTGAATTTAGGTGTGTTTGAATGCTAGATCATGATTGCAAAAGTAGATCGTTTCTGGTGTTATATGAATACATTTCAGTATAAATTCACTGTGTAGGAAAAAAAAAAGAGAGAAACCTCTATATGTGCAGAAACCAGAAGTTTTTCCTTAAGCTTAGAAACAAAAAGAAACCTAACTGGTGGTCTTTGTAACAAGTTGCTGGTTTATATTATTCTTACAGTTTTAGGGATCCTGTTTTTGATTTGATTCTTTTTATGCATGCTTTGTGTTGGCAAAAGTATACTGCAACAAAAGCCCGGAAAGTAGTACTTTGAACATGGGCAGGGAGTTGACAGCAAACTAGCATATCTATACTGACCAAAGCATAGGGTGGAGAAGGACAGCCTTTCTCACAGAAGAACAGATTTTCAAACACAAGCTGAGTCCCTGTCCTCTACTTTCTACCTCTCTTTTCTGCCTTCTATTAAGAAATCTAGTACTAAGACTACAAACTCCAGAGCTGTTATACCTCTTCATGGATTTTTCATAGTAGAAAAGCAGAGTCAGTTTGGATAGGTGAAAGGTAGTAGTTCACTTTACAGTAGATGTCGATGTAGCTTTTTAGAGCTATATGGAGTTACATGAAAATATAAACACAATGTGTTTATGTGTGTTATTCTAACTATACTTTGGGGTATGTTGTTTCTAACAAGTTCATGTTTAGAAAGACTCAGCTTACATTGGCAAAACAGGTGTTCTTACCTAGTGTTTCCACAGTAGAAAATGGTGCTGTTTGAAAAAGGCTAAATGTTGCAAATTCTTAAATGTATCTACTCATAAGCTTCTAATTTAATTCTCTTAATTTTTGACATCATTACTGTAAGTTACTTGAGGGGAGGGGTGTGGTTTGTTTGGAGGAGTTTAATTCTCGTTAGGTAAAAGATAATATTGCTTCAGAAGGCAGGCTTTCAATATATGCTGGAATCATGATAATGTATTTGTATACATATTTATCCAGTTCTTTTATCGCCCAGCAATTTTCAGTGTGACGGCCCAGCCTCTGGAAAGCAGTTTTAAAAATAGATGTATCACTTGCCTCATGTACTGCAATTAACATTTCTCATTCCCAAGATTGCACAAGGCAAATAAGCAATCATGATAGGAGTTATGTAACCCAGAAGTCATAACTTAACAACTATCATGGTCTAAACAAGTGTGGCAGAGCTTACTATTTTAATAAAAGTTTACAAAAAGGATGTGTGTCTCTAATATGAAGAGCACATTACTATCTTTCCTTCCTCTCTGTCATTGCCTGGCTTCTTTCATTTTGTCTTGCTTGTGGTCCTGCTAAAGATGAGGAGCAAAGCTTGCCATTTCTTTACCTGTGGATTAAAACAGTCCTGCAAGTTGAACAAACTATTATATTTATGGTGCTCACCATTTTCAAATGCAAATGCTTCATATGTGAAAGTACCTTTGCAAATATAAAGTAGTCAGAAAGACACTTGTATTGCTCCATGGGGATTCATGGGTTAATACATGCTTTGCAACAGGAACAGTAGTCAACCTGTTTCTTAGAGTATAATCTCAGCCGTGGTCTAGTTCAGTCTGATTATAAAGTTTAGAAACATCTTTTCTTCTGCATTTGTGTAAGGTGACCAGTGTGTTTGTTCTGTTTGCCAGTTAGGTTTATGGACTTCTCCCTTAATCAGCATATTAGTCATCCTTATCTTCATAAACTTGTTTGTTTCCTGAGCTGTAGGTTTGCTTGAATTCTATGCAAAGAAACATTTTTTACCCTCCTCTGCAATTTTTGCTACGTAATAAATGCATGTCTTCAGGTTACCTTCACTGGATCTCTTGGCTTAACTCACTGCTGTGGTAGAATCTGAAATGAAGCCATGCATTTTGAATGTACTGTGGAAGTAAGCAACCCTTTCTAGATGCCTTAATGTGTCTCAAACCGTAGCTAAGCAGGTTGTTTAACAAACCACTATCTTCAGAAGCCCAGATCTGTTTTTCTTTTCATTACAATAGGGCCGCTTAAGCATAAAGAGTTTGTTTATGCTAAGTAAATATTGTCTTTATGGTCACTGCCATAACTAGAAGACAGAAGAAGAGCAGTGATGTCTGTGACTTTTGCTTTCCTTCATATAGAAATCCATATTTTAGATTCAGCAGACAGCCATATACTTTCATATTCAGAGCAGAACCAAATCTCTAACAGAATTTCATGTTTCAGATGGGAAAGTTAATGTGACATTAAATCAGATGGAGAAAATGTAAACCACAGGTTATGTGGTGTGGGGATGAACGAGGGGTGAAAGGAGGCAGAGCAAAATTCCAGACTGGCATCTCAAAATTCTCAAGACTGCAGGCTGTTTATGACTTTGTGCCATAAACCATGGGAATCGTAGCTCGCTTGATTTCATTCCCCCTCAGGGCCATACAGGAAGAGTTCACCTTAGTGTCCTAAACTCTGATGTCGATCTGTGAAGGAGAATGAAAAACTGTTTTGACCGTCTAATAATTGGTAAATTCCACCCTGGAAGAAGTTGTAGATGCATAAAATGTTAGCTTGGAGTATCTCTGAAACATAGACCAAGTACAGCAGCCAGTAGGTAATTACAAAGGATGCAAACAACATATTCATCTACTGATTTAGAGTTATATTAAGGAAAACTTTAGCCAGAATACTCAACGAAAATGTCTTTGAAAAGGCTTTTACCATTATTGCATCTTTGTAATAGGTAATAAGAGATTATCTCATTTAAATTTTTCATTTTTACTTCTTATTTCTTTGATCTTTTATCCTCCAAGTTATCCTTTCAATTTTTGTGTATGCACAAGTGTTTGTATGCCCTTAAGCCAAACTGTAATGATTTTTGTTGGAGGTGAATCTGGGATCCCTTAGATTTTAGCAAAGTAATGAATTATAAATTGGTTTTGCTTAACCTGGCACGTTGGGCATCCCACCAGGAGCACGTGATTTGCTGTTTCAGTCCGCACTGCATGCTCGCAAAGCCAGCTACTGTGATGGCAGTAGTACATCATTCCATATCTAAAGCTGTGGGATCTGGTGTGGCAGCTGCAGCTGACCACATGTCCATGGTATGTGGAATTCACTAGAGAAAGTTTTCATAAGTATTAAAATGGGGTAGCTTACTATGAATGCATCATATGGTTTACAGCCACCCTTACAGTTCACTTCTGTTGTCATAAGCATTTGGAAGCAGTCAAATTTCTGGCAGTGTATGAATGTTACTCAGTAACAGTATCTAGCTTATATGATGAAGAGGGTTTTTTTCGTATTCTTTTTGAGTATACAGTATACAATAGCATGTGATACATACATCCTCTTAATTTATATATACTAGTGAGTGGTTAGTTATTGCATGTAAGCAGCTTTCTCATTTACAAAGTCAAAAGAGGACATAGTGTGTCATTTGCGTAAATGACTGCAACTGTTGTGACATCAACTGTGTTTTATCTTAATGTATTTTGTTATTTGGGAGTTTAGAATGTCAGATCCCTATGATATCTGGTAGGTCCACTGGCCTTTGCCCAAGTGAATCTCTGTTGAGTGGAAAGTATGCTAATGTCCTGGATCAGTAGGAAGCTGTACTTGCCATTCCATAGTCTTTATGCGATTTCCATTGAATCAAATCGGTATATTGTCTTGGTGTAAGAAAATGTTTTAATGAGGGAAAAAATCCACTAGCCCCCCCTCAGAAAAATAAAAATTGGTTCGTTGGTTTTATGACCCCTTCCCTTTAAACTATTCTAAAGAATGTAAAAATTTCCTAGTCTTTATCTTAACACAAAAGATTTATTTCAAACTAAGCTGAGCCTATATACCTTCTCTTAAAATTAAGTAAGGAGTCATTCCCCAGTGATGTCAATGCTTGTGCCTCTGATTCTTTGAGTATTTAATGTTCAGGAGTCTCCTAGAAAAACTGTTTCAGGGCTGAGTGTCTTCAAAAGCTAAACTGCAAAAATGTAATCTGTATTAAGGTGGTTAAAGACTGTGGAAAAATCCTAAATCTTCTGTTCCAATTCTATGAACTTGTATTTATTAATCCAAAGGAAATTAGCTCTCAGTAGGATTTTTCTCTCCAGCTATTTTAAAAGTCTAGATTCAGAAAGCCTCTTAGAAATTATCTACCTTGATCTAGAGAGTGAAACTTCCAAGTCATAATAAATCTGAGGTGTGGTAGCAGTTTTCTTTCCCTTTCTTCTTTCCTTCTGCTTAGTGCAGAAAAATAGAGTGTAATTCTCAGGTGTTGTCATAGCCCTGAAATCATCTAAAGACTGTAATTGGGAAAGCTGAGTCCCACAACTGGATTATCCTTTGTTACAGATCTTTCCTAACTTCCCTATGAGCACGCTCATATTTCACTTTCTTCTACTAGGAAGTGTACACGAGGTGAAATTCACCTTGAGTTATATACTTGCTCTTTGAGTCTTTTTCTTCCTTCTTTTTGAAGGGAAATCGGGACATCATTCAAACAGCTATATCCATGCATTGCAGCTCTTGCTGAAGGTACTCTTTGTACCATCCTATTTTAAATTAGATTTCAGTTTAAAATGAAAGCATCTTGCTTGATCTGAAGTGCAGAATATTTAGGTGAGCAAGATTCCTTTCAGCCTTCATAGAGAGATGAGCTGATGCAGGGTAGATACCTTCTATATAGAGGTGTTACAGCACTGTGTCCCTGTGAAAGCATTATTTCAGGCCCCAGCTTTAACATTTTATCAGTGGGTGTTGACTGCATGCCTCGCATTTTTAAAAATGGTTGACAGCCGGCAAATGACGTGACAAAGAAATGGCAGCTGCTCAAGGGGTCATGCTGTTTCAGCAGTTCAGGCTGCTGCAACTGTTTTTCTAGGGCAGATTTCAGAGGGACACCCCAGGACATTGTCTCTGTAACAGCTCCTCTTCTTACTAATTTAGTGCCCTTTTAGAAAGTGAGAAAATGGGAGGGTTTCTGCCCCCACCCCAAAGGAAACCTCATACACACAGTGTCAGAAACAAGTCTCCCTCACTGAGGGGTGTCTTTGGTACAGCGCTGTTGCTGGCATTTCTGACAGTGACTCTTGCTTTTATGCAGACCACTGGTAGAGCTGTGGCATAGTGCGCAGTGATGACAGTCGGTACACAAATGTGAAACTGGAATTTGCCAAAACGAGAAAAACTATACTTCTATTAAAATAGGAAATGTTTTGCTGTCACTGTAGACACTTCAGTTCTCCCATCAGTTAAGACAGGAGTGGCAAAGGACAGAAAAGCGCGCTATATGGTAAACACAAGTCCTGTGGAGGAAGGTGATAAATTAGATGACCCATTCTTCCATTGCTAATATAAGTTTTATCTAAATGCAAGTCACTATATTTCTTAGAGAGCGAACAGTCAGACCGCAGTGGAGAAAAGGATGCAGCTGTCCCCAGCATACATACTCAGAACAGGGCCTGGCCAAGAAGCAAGAGTGAACTACCTGTAAATCACATGAATTTGTCTTTATAAATTCCTTTGGGACTTATATTATCAGATTTTTTTAAGTTGTGTTTCTTGCTAGGTAGAGGTGGAGTAAAAATGAGGAAGGAAAGATTTGTCTGGGAGCATCATGAATTTACTTTTTTTTAATTTCCGTCCTTCCATTCTTGTGACTGGAATATACTGGATTCCAAAGGATGTGGGAAATGGTTCAACTTCAGATATAATTGGAACATAAGGAAGAATATTTATTTAGAGATGTGTGCTTTTTATTTATTGCTTTAGAGCATGGGTGTACAGAAAGAGGTGGTGACTAGTCAAGTTCATGGAAGAAAAATCCACTGAGGGACACAACGATACAAATTATCTGAGAACTGTATCGCTACAGGATAAGAAAATCTGAATGAAATATCTCTACACATTTTTGGCTGCTGTCAGAGAAAGAATGGATTCTTGTTCTGACTCAGCACAGTTGATCTTATGTGCTTACTTGATTTCATTTAATTTTATCCCATAACCTGTCAATAAGGTTGTGGATGTTTTCAGAATATATCTCTGAAGAGCTCCTCACAGGAAGATTTTCTTCTTTAAGAATTATTATAATATAGTTCTTTATTCACTTCCAGGTCATCAAGAATGTTAGCAATTTATTAAGCATTTTAATCAGAGTAGTTTATAGATGACTTTTTTTAATCTCTTGAATAATTTTAATTTATCTTAATGATGGACTGTAGAAGTTAATTACACGAAAAAGAATCAGATTATGGTATGTAAAGGGGCTAGTCTAATGGATAATTCCCTAATCTGTGGTTATTGTTGGGATTTTGGATTCATCCTATGCCTAAGGCAGCTTCCATAATAAAAGTTTGAGGTAACAGTGTGGTGCATTATAGAAGATACTTATTCTGCATTGAAGCCTGAGCTGCATCTTGCTTAGCACACTACAATGGTATTTGCAAACACAGTACACTGTGATTTGCCATACCTTCAGATTTCTCTTCACATACTAGTTGTACCCATAAGAAAATACTAATACAGCATCACACAGATTTAGAGCATCATATGAACTTGTGTCATCATTTTCATTACCTCTCTGAAAGTACTGTGTTCTTACTGAAAAAGTATAGTATCTTCTTCTTCAACCTGACTGAATTTGATCAAAAGTTGCCCTTCTAAATAGAGTCTGTCTGTGGGGATATATATGTATATGAAGAATTCGCATCACACAGATATTTTAAGGGCTTGACGTTTTTATTTATGGCTTTGAAGGCGTAGAGAATTGCTTACAGAATTTTCAGATGGTACCGATCCTGGAGGAGATCCAAGCATTTTGTAGAACAGAACTGCAATTCAAAACATTCTTGACAAATTGAAAAAAAGAGTCTGACACGAAAAGCCATAGTTGAGTGGGAAGTCAAAATACTGCTCTTAGGGGAGAAATTTCCTGTATGAAAGTTAGAGAATGACCTGTTATATAGCAGTATTGCTATCATAAACCCAGTGGTTTACAAGTTCCCCTTTGTGAAACATAAACTGAACATGAATCTGTAATGTTCTGCTGCTGTGAAAGCAGGCAGGCCTTACTCTGAGATGTGAAAGCAGGAGTGTATTAAGAAATAGGAAGTAGTCCTTCTGCTCCACTCAATGTTAATAAAGCCTCTGTTGGAGTTCTTTTGCCACTTTTTGACATAAACTTCAAGAATTGTGGGGACGACCTGGAGAGAATCAAGTCACACAGAGAAGGAAAGATCCAAAGTCCAGAAAATATAACTTATGAAAAAGAAATGGATGGTTGTTGTGAGTGCTAAGAATAGAGACGAGAGGACTTGTGACATGATGGGTCTTCAAATGCTTTAAAGAAAACTGATGAGAAAGCCAAGAAACTCCCTGCCCCCCCCGGGCAGTTGAGTTTTTGTTTCAGAAAGTGAGATTTATATAAAGCCTTAATAAAAACTTCCCAAAGTAAGGACATTGGGAGATATTCTTTCATATAAGTTTCATAGAATTCAAAGAAACTTACATCACTAAAAACTTTTATGAACAAAATGGCAATCATCTGCCAAAAATGGGTTAGATATTTTTAATCCTTTATTGTGGTAGGAGTCTGAGATTAGAAGACTGCTTGAAGTCTCTTCCACTTATTTTTTCCTATTATTTTCTGCAAGTATTACTTCTACAATAACTTAAACTCCTACTAACAAAACGCTTAAGACTAAGCAGTTTTCTCTCTGCAAAGGTATAGACTTCTCTTTTATTAACTTTTTGACAATGATAAAAAACCCCATACGTTTCAGTATCAAATTTGAAGTACAGTTTGCAGAAGTATATGTACCTTGCTGAAGGACAATTCAGTTTAGGCTTCTATAATAAATACGCTTTTGTGAATTTTCCCCTTAGTGTGATATATACATATATTAAAAACTATGCAAAGGAAATATGTTTAGTCAGGATTAATAGAATCTTTCCCCATTGGAAAGTGTACTACTAGGTGCAACCATGCTATGAGTGCTGTCCTTGAGTTGAGAAGAGCAAATAAACAGGTTGAAGTATTTTCTAATGCATAGTGGAAGAAATACCTTAGCATTTGAACTCATTTAGTCTTGAAATTATCAATTTGAATGCATAGAAAACATGCTTCTGTAAATCCACAGCTACAATTAAGACAACAAATTCTTGAGCATTTGTGTTAGCAGCAGATTTTGCATCTTCACGGGGTTGGGGGGGCAAAAAGCAGTGCTCAGAGGCTGATATTCAGTGCAAGTGTAGACCTAGACAATATTGTAATACATACTTTACAAGAACTAGAGGCAGCATTAAAATGTCAATCAAAACTGTTAAAATTCTTGTCATGGAATGAGAGTGTGGCAGGTCACTTTGACATTCCTGCAAATGATATGCACTGGGCATAAATAGAAGATGTTAACGGTCATGCTTTTCCACTGCAAAACATTTAAAAGTTTGATGACAGGAGAAGAAAAGCCAAGTGAACAATATTACCAAATAGTCTATTCATCCCCTCCAGCTGTTTACTAGGGTCCATAGGAAGCTATCCAGTTGGAAAATGTGCCCTCCAAATTACCAAATGTAAAGACCATTGAAAAACATGGTCTCTCTTTTTGATGTCCCACTGTCAGTTTTGTGCTCTTTCATTGGCATAAGATTGAAATGTATTTTCAGACTAACCTGCATGTGTGTCTATATACATATACAGAGGGATGAGAGCCTGTTGAGCACAATGCTTACTAAAGAGCATTTACCTGAATCTTTAGTAGTTGCAGCATTTTGTTCATTGAGCCACTTCCTGCTTTGGCAGAATTTATTCTTGAGGGAAATATCTAAGCATCAACAAAACGTGTTTCTGGTTAGATAATAAAACCTTGGTGGAGTTGATCACTTGTCAGTCTTCCAAATCAGAACCTGACATGCACCTGCTTCATTTATTTGTTTTATGCAGCTTCTCATTCAACATACTGTTATGTTCAGGGGAAGCAATCAGGTTCTACTAAGCAAATTGCTAACACTTTATTTAGTTCAAGAAATTTTTATCATGTTCTGCCTGCAGTCAAACTTGCATATCTTTTTGAATCCAGAAGTCCTGCTAGTTATTTTATTTGAAACCATTATTATGTATTGTTATTTGGAGTGACTTGACTCAACAGGATATTACTAAAGAAAAAATGCATGATCTAAGAAATAATAAAACTTTGATTGTACTCAGTGAAATATTGTATGACACTATTAGATAATATAATCAAGTAACAGAACTTCATAGGGTGGCTAATAAATTCTTTGTTTCTACTCTTGGCTCTTCTCAAACTTCTTAAATGAATCTGTCTAATAACAGCTTGGAAATCACTGTCAAATTCCAGTTGACCTTATGTATGTATGCAGGTATGTGTAATATATGTAAAAGTACTTAACTATCATTGAAAGTTGTTATGATAATGTGGATATATTGCTGAAGATATCCTTTGCTTAAGCTTGTGGGGTTTACAAGTTTGATTTAATTATCTCTGAAGGGAGCTGAGAAGGTATTCTGTTCTGCTTCAAATTCCAGTTCATTTTCATTTTAATTAACCTTTGTTCCCTGCTTCATAACCATACTTTTTAATTGTTTAATTGCATGTAAAGATGTAACATTTTTGACTTAGCATTCATCTCTGTCCCAAAATGCATTGTTGAGTTTGGAGCTCAGGATGGGAATTTGGAAGTGCTTTTCTGTGCAGTATTGTTTGAACTGCAGCTGCCTGCTGCCTGACAGGCACAGAAGTCACTGTCAACAAGATTTAAAGTTTCTGTCTTGTTTACACAGCCACGTAGAAAAGGTTGAGAGGGGATTGTGATTTAGTTGAAATTAAGTACCAGCAGTTACTGGCCCATAGCAGTGTGTATTGGTTATGATTAATGTTTGACATCTGCATCTTTCTGAGATATTTTAACCACTTATCTTGTCAGATGAAAAGTGCACTACAGTATGTTTCTTAACAAGGTGGGTGGAGGGATTTCAGTGTACTGAGGTTTCTAGAGTTGAGACTGAGCGATTGAATTTGTGTGAGTACTTAATTCTGAGCCCTCAGTAGGATTTTCAGATACATCTGGGCAGCTGGAAATTTCATATTTCAATACAAAGGATCTCTTGGCTTTCTGTGTTTTCTGTTTTGCTCCTGTGGTAACTGGTGATGAGTACTATCAATAGGGATATGCCAAAGAAAATTGTTTGCCTTTTCATATGAAAATTGCAAGCAAAATTGAGAACTGTTTCAGAAACTCAAAAGTATTTTTCAGGGTATTCTTACTTCTGAAAGGTATTGAAACATTAGGAGCAAAGATTTGAAAATTTAAATACCATTTTTGACAAATTTACATAGATTTTAAAAAAGTTCAAGAATGAAAAAGCCTCAT
This sequence comes from Psittacus erithacus, assembly GCA_009867235.2. NCBI lineage: Eukaryota > Metazoa > Chordata > Aves > Psittaciformes > Psittacidae > Psittacus > Psittacus erithacus. Next base: position 17,353 of record WYDI02011189.1, read on the forward strand.
TCTGATTCTTCAGGAACTCTTTATCTTTAGTTCTACTCTTGGAAATATTTTGCTGTTTTCTGAAATTTTGTGGGACTTCTTTGAAAACTTAACCCTATCTTTGCTATTAGTATGACAATTAATTTTATCTTGGTGTACTTGTTCATTATGGCAACAATATATGAGTCCTGAGGTAGCCCAGCATCACTTGTGTGCTCCACTGTGCTGTGTAGATGGAACTATTGCTAAAGAAACCAACTTACATTATACTTCTTTGTTTCTCTTTTAAATGAACAAACATTATAGTAATATTTTTATAGAACAAGTTTGGTGGATGCTGTGGATGCTGTCCCTATGGTAATTACTTGGAGAATAATATTAGGCATGCAAATGTAAATGGATGAAAATGCTTAACTGAAAGTTATGGCAGTCTTTACCCAAAAAAGAATTTGTAAGTTTACTACATCAGGATTTCTGGAATATGGTATACTGTATTGGTAAGGCACTGGTTTGTCAGGGAAGAAGGGAAAAAAACCACCACCAGTCCAACCCTACCATGGCTCTTAAGTGCATCTTTCTCATTGAAACTAACAGTATAGAGGTACAATAAGTAGACTAATTATATGAACATCAGACTGGCAATGTTTCCTTTCTTAAAATCTCAACAGATATTAAGAAGAAGAAAGAAGCATACAAAGATAACACAAAGGTAAGCCATACAGAATACCATTTTTAGCATCCTATAATCTGCTTAACTTGTAGAAACAAGTAGCAGACATTCCTTGCAGTAGTTGCCAAAACCTTCCTTTGATACTATTTAAATTTTCCTCCTTCAGCAAAGCTATTAATAATAACAGGAAATTAGGACTTTCACCCTTCATTTTATATCTGTGAGAAGGAGATAAATCTCACAGTCTATTTTAGAGATTTCTGCTGGATCTCCACGAGATGATAATGATGTTCTTTTGCCAAGATTTTTCACATATCTAAAAGTAATACAGAATTTGGGTAGGAATTCAACCAAATATGCTCTAGAAGGTTCACAGCACAATTTGTTCAAATGGTGTTTCTTACACATGTTCAGTTTGAAATTATTAACAGAAGCAGTTGCTAGTTTTGGTTTTCTCAGTGTCTTCAAGAAAATACATGGGGCTATCAGAAAGCTAGCAGAGGCTTGACAGTCAGCATCATTCTGGGTTTTGTGTTGAAAATTTGAGACTTGCTTGTAGCCAGTTGCATCTTTTTAGATCCTCCATTATATCCCCTTGTCTCAGGTAAAGTACATGCTTGACTTTCTCCAGAGGAGTTTGCTAAGCTACATGTGTATTGCATGGAATAATTTAAAATCTGTTCCTTTCAAACACCAATGAAAGTCTTGGATCAGAGGGCAAACTGTCCAGTGTGGCAATTACCATAACTCATAATATAGTAGTGCTGGTATCTTACTTTCATGATAAAAGCAGAATAAAAAGAAGATATTTTTCATGTGATTTTGTGACCTCTCCATTTTGCGGTGAATGTGTATTTCTTTCAGTCATTAAGAAAAATATACCTAGAAATCTATGCATCAGTTCTGTGGAGGTAGTTCTGTGTAGCAAAGCCACAGCCCTACATGCTTAATTGGCCCTGTGATGCCTTCTGCTTTTGGTCTTGTGTTTGAAACAGCTTCATAACAGCTTTTTGTTACTGTTTTCTGCTTATAAGAGGTTTATTTGCCGTTCACATGCTTGCTTACAGCAGTAAGGTGTTTGGTGATTGCTGCCACATTCACTAAAGGGAGATTGAACATACCTTGCTACACTAGCAGGAATACAGATGCATTTTACTGTGCTCTGACTTTGTCAGAAATGTCCAAATGTCTTTTGTCTTTTCAGATAAAATACAGCTGCTCATATTACCAAGATTGACCAGTCCTGCCTTGAGTCACAATCCTGTCTAGGTGGACATTAACCCTGCTGACTGCCATTTCAAAATATGACCAGATATCGTGAGCTGTATCACTGCAAGTCACGGCCCCTCACAGCCCCGTATGCACCAAGCCACACACTTTAAACATCTTGCTTTGTTTCCCCATGTTTTCAGTATGCATCGAGATGGCTCTAAACCAAAGTGCATATGTCTAAATCCCTCTGTTATTTGAACTAGTTTGAAATTGAGGTCCAAGTTCTAGAATTACTGATTTAAACTGAGATTTGGATCCTGAAAAGATATTGATCTGTCCTGGGTTCAGCATTAGCAGTCATTTTTCTCCTTCTTAGTAGCTGGTGCAGTGCTGTGTTTTTGCCTTTCAGCCTGGGAACAGCACTGATAACACCGATGTTTTTAGTTGCTGCTCAGTAACGTTTACTCTGGCCAAGGACTTTCTGAGTCTCATGCTCTGCCAGGGAGGAGGGGAAGCCAGGAGGAAGCAGAGGCAGGATACCTGACCCAAAGTAACCAAAGGAGTATTCTGTACCACAGCACATCATGCCCACTCTATAAACTGGGGGCAGTTACCCTGACGGGTTAGATCACTGCTTGGTTGGGCTGGGTATCTGTTGACAGGTGGTGAGCATTTGTATTCTCTTCCCTTGTTATTTCCCTTATCATTATTATTATTGGTGGTAGCAGCAGTGGTTTGTGTTATACCTTAGTTACTGGACTGCTCTTTTTTCAACCTGTGGGAGTTACATGTTTTTGATTCTCCTCCCCATCCCTTCGGGGGGCAGGGGGGAGAGGGAGGAGTGAGTGAACAGCTGCGTGGTTTCTGAGTGAGAGGCTGGGCTTAAACCACAACATGATCCAAAGTATATATTTTGATATATATTTGATATATTAAAGTATATCAAATTTGGTTAGAATAAGAACTTGCCTTTCTGCCAGGACTCTGTTACTTTCTTGTGGGTTTTCTCCTCTGGTGAAAACATTGGACAAGATTAATAGTAAGCCAGAAAATGTCCTCTGTATGCATTCCATTGTTCTCATTTCAATGAAGCATCTTGATGCATGCAGATTTCTGGTGGATTTTTGAAGAACTCCCATAAATATTTTATTTTAATCACCTTGCAAATTTGGAATTTATCTTTGTGCCTTCTAGGTGTCATAATCAGTTACCTGGTTAATCATCTGTGGCGACATCATGGCCAATGAGTAATACTTTAAGCTTATATATTTGGAGTTGATGACCTTGCAGCCAAGGCATCCTCAGGAGATGTATCCTGGCAAGGGGAAAATTTGTCATCTTAACTGGTTTTGTGATTTTGCTGCTGCTTTGTATACTTTGCTTAATATTGAGTTATATTTCACTCTCCTGTACATGATATGATACTGATGATAGAAGACCAGACATGGCTTTTACTCTGGGTCATAAAAGAGTCTCTTAATTTTTTAGAAAATATAAGTTATTTACAATAACTATTTTCACAGTGAAATAACTGTAACCCATCTTTCATTTATGTGTCAATGAAGATGATACACAGTATTTACAATAGTATTAACACCATTTTGCTTGCAGTTTTGGGTTTTTTCTGCAATATGATTTGTGTAAGTGGGATATGTTAAGGGAGATGTGATCTGAAGGTATGTGGTTTGCATATTAATGTTAGGCTAAGAGTTAAAAATTAAATTAAAAACCTGTTTCACCATTATTGTTCATAAACTTGTGCCACAGACAAAAAATTCTTTGTATGCAGAAGAGTTAGGAGGGCTAGAGGATGCACCAACAGGTAAAATGTGCAAACTGATAAAATGGTTGTGAACCAGCCATAAGTCTTGGATACAGACATCAGGGAGCAATGTCAAGCACTTCATCATTCCTGCCCTCCAGTGTCTGATGTTTCTGATTTCTTCTTTATTGATTTCAACTAAAGAAACTATAGAAGAGTATAGAGGTGACCCATTTTTGTTGACAGATACATGTGTTAGTCTTGTACTCCCAGCAAATAGTTTAGACGTCAGAAATAACTCTTAGGTAAGAGATAAACACAGTATCCTGTGATTTCTAAATCTACTGAATCAGCAGACAGAAGGTAAAGACACAGACTGCTTTCATAGTTTCAGTCGTTTATCTATTATTTGACAGACTGAAAATTTAACAGGACATTGGGTATGGTAACACACAGAGACACAGACACACAAACAAAAAGCAATCAAAACCAATGCAAAATCCCAACCAACCAACTAACCAACCAAAAAAAGCCACAAACCCCCCTCTGAATTACTGAAGTTATTAAAATTTCATTGCACTGGGAGCATACTCTTTACTGATCACAAAACCTCATGTGATTTCATAAGTTTGAAGTAACTGATATTCTGCACAACATATTGTTATTTTCTAAAAATTAAAATTCAGCATAAAATGTTTCTATCTAGATGTGCTGATACATTGTATCTACCTTTCCTCCGGTTGGATGTTTCCAGGACTGTGGTGAATTTCAGCCAAGGACACTACTAAAGGGGTTTTGGTCACATTCTACGCAGTATTACTTCTTTCCAGGCTGTGGTCAAAATATGGCAGTTATTTGGAGTCTGTGTTTAATCTTGTCCATCCATAATCTTTGTTTGTTTCATATGGTGAAAAAGAATGCTAAAATAGTGAAGTAAAAATATAGCATCTGAAACAGTGAAGAACTCTTGCACAGTGATGCTAGTATTGTTCATTTTGATGCATAAACCAGTAGTGTCTTACTTCCACATGGCTTCCATTGTTTATTTAGAGAAATGGTCTTTCCAGCTAAGTTATAGCTTTCAAAAAAAATTAAATCCCTTTCCCTTACACTCAGATCATCAGTTTTCCAAACTATTTGCTAAGGAGGTGTGAATTGTGGAAGAAAAATAAATTCCCAGTATTTAATAAAAAAAATCTGCCCTCCTATGCACCCCAGGAGAGTGTGTGTCCTAAATATTCAGTGTATTTCAATGTGATAAAGTTCCAAGGAACAAAGCATGTCTTCTTGTATTTTATTCCATATTAGAACTGATTATCAATGAGAGATCCAAATGCTTTGCCACTGCGATTTAGATTTAACACTGACTGAGTGATTGATAGTAGCAGTGTTGAGATTATAATGTTTTAGAGATGAGTAATTGTACCTGGTACTTAATGAGCCCTCCTGAAAGATTTCCACAGCCTGACCAGTTGCCATTCCAATTACTGAAGAATAGATGCTGCTGATCCAGGAGCATGTGCATATGTAGCACAAAGTGTAGTTGTTGGCATTTTAAAACAAGCAGTACATACAGCATGGCTTCTAAATAATCTGAATGAACTGGATTTTCATGTATCCACTTACCTTTCAGTGCATATTCAATTCTTATGCTCTCAAATGGTTAATGGGCCTGTTTGTGTGTATCTACCATGGGTTATTTTATGCAGGTTTATGGCTTGGGGTTTCCTGTATTCCAGGTAGAAGCATTTGCTATTCCTGAGAGGTAAGGCTTTTTTTTTCTGTGGAAGACAAACAACCTTTTGGCAAGTCTAGCAGTTACTAATCTGCCAGAAAGTTCCCACAGGATGCCAGTTGCCCCAGGAAAGCTTTCAGTACCTTTAAGTTTTTTGTAGGACTGCAAACAGAATGCAAGTGCAAGATAAACTTAAGGCCAAAACCTTTACCAGCTCACCAGCACCTCTTCAGTTAAGGGCCTAATAAGCAAACAGGTATGAAATTTAATCTTCTGCTTTCCACAAACTGTCTTTTTTAAAAAGATCCTTGAAACATACTACTTATCAAAACATTTGGTGTAATTTTTCTCTGATATAATTTTATTTTTAACACAGTAAATAGGTTTTCTATTCATCTAGCTTTGTTTCATTTAAGTGTATATCGGCCTTTGCTTTGCCTATGTCAAAGTAAACCATAATCTGGCACTTGATTCATGATCTATAAAACCCTGTTTTTCTGTCATGATCTATAAACCCCCATGCATTCCATATGAATTATCTTGCTCATTTCTATTAAGTCTGGAAGGCAAAATTACTACATGCAGAGACATAAATCTAGGTATAATTACCTATTTGCTAATTAAAGGGGAAAAGACCGTTAGCAAATATTGTCTGTCTTTGTGTGTGTGTGACTACAAGCATAATGTCAGTCTGGATGTTCTAAGTCAGTTGTAAACAAAAAAAAAGTGCAAAAGGTTGGGAATGCAAAGTTACCCACATAAGCTTAACGGGGATCCTGCTCCCTTGTGATTTTTTGACTGAGATGATTGTGATGATTTTCTTGTGAGTTAATGCTTTTTAGTAAAAAGGGGTTATGGCTATTTTTTTTTTTTTTAATAAGACTAAATTTTTTCATGGTATTATTCCCAGACTAAAACCAAGAAAAGTTTAGATTTGTTATGTATAAATTGATCCTGTAATAATCTTTATTTAATGGGGATAAGGTATCTAATTACCAGTACATTATGCAAAAAAAGGCCAGAAGCCCACATTAAAATAGTGAATAAAGATGTAGGTTAAAATTATATCTACTTCTATAAGTCTTTAAATGATGCTGCCAGAAGCCAAAGCTGCTCTGAGCTGCAGCATGTGGATGCAGGGTAATGGCAGAATATTTTTGAACAAGACATTAGTCGTCAGTTAACATTAGCAAACCAGTTAATGAGTGAACCTGTGGGTAGGCGTCCCTGTGAGCAGTGGCAACGGCTAACAAGAGTATTGACAATAGTTGGGCTAAGCATTTTGACAATGGTCAGGGTAAGTATAAGGCAGAAGCAGCAGGCTGCAGTAGGCCAAAGGCTAGGGTGAGCTCAGGATGCTTTGGAGAATCGAAACTGTTGAAATTAGAAAACTAATTAGAGCGAGAACAGGATGCAAAACCGCAAGAATGAGGATGTAACCTTGAACAGGGGAACTGTAGCCTTGGACAGAGGAACTAAGTGATAACACGGGATTTATTGTGCACAGATGGATGGCCTTGGGTTCCGCACCAATCAGCAGCTTGCCACTAAGGGCAATTAGGCAAGAAAGCGAGCACAAATCATGTATAAATAACCGTGTATGAATGCAATAAAATGGCAATCGCTTGATCACATTGATTGTCTCTTCATTGTCCGTGACTCCTGCGTCAACATGAACCATAGTGTATGTACACACAGAAATGAACCAATAAGAATCCCAGGAAAAACTACATGGAGCGAAAGGGAAAATCTTATAGGACCTGAAAAAAACTTTCTTTTAGCCTTTGAAGCAGTGGTGAAAGTTCACTTTTACCGTTCAGTCCCACATATGTTTAGCAAAAGATTATATTTGTCCTCACTCTCTCAATTTCTGCTGGCAAAATCTCATTTAGAAACCTAACTAGGGTGTAGATCATAAGGTAATAACCCCAGGAAAACTGAAGAAATATTAGTTATTTGTGGACTGTAGATAATCTAGAAGCCCTGATGATTAAGAATGAGAATGGTGTGTCAGAACCTTTATATCACACTCCTATCCTAAAACCCTGGTGGGGTTTTTTTCCCCAACATATGATTGTTTCTCTTTAGCCAGAACAGCAGAACACCTTTCATTGCGAACTTCAATTGCTACTAGGATTCTGTCTTTGCAAAGAAAGCATTAGTTTAGACATCTAGACTTAATCTGGTTTTGAGACCGTGCACAACAAAATTGGATTAAATGATTAACAATTAGAGCAGCCTTAAAATAATTTGAATAATTATTATTTGTGTTCTTGTAGCTCAATTAGATCTGAGAGCACAGATGTAAATATTTGACAAATTTTGACTCATTAAAGTGTGATAGATTATTCATAGTAAGTAGTAATACTTGCAATGAGAATAACATTTAGAAGTGGCTGGCAGTTAAATGTCCACGTGAGAACACATTTAGGGACCACGTGTTTCTTAAAAAACATTAGCACTCCAGAAAAGGGATCTAAATTAAGAGAGGAGCAAAAATTACCTTGTGTGTTTAACTGGGTTTTCAACTAATAAGTCTTCACCTTAGAAACCTGGGGGTTTAGGACAAACCTCTAAATTACTTCAGTGAAGCTGAGAATTAGCTCTTTGTTCTTAATATCTTGTGTGTTGCTTGCCTGGCTTATTCTTCATTTTCCTGGGGTTGGTTTATTGTTTTTTCGCATGTAGTAATTGACTGTGAACACTGATTTTCTACTTCCTTTCCCTTTTCTCATGGGTGTATTTTCATTCTCACCTTTTTTCTCCTAGACATCATAGCTGCTCTGAATACATTTCTCTATTCTGCAAATAAAAGCATACATGGTCCATTTGTAGGGTATGACACCTAGTTCAATTTTAAAGGAATAAAATTTGTAGGAATTAAATCTGTGAAAGAATATATATCCGTTCATACTTTGTGGAGTATTCACCAGTTTCTCATAAAGGGTATAAGACTTTGAAGATTTAAAGGCAGAATTGTACTGAAAAATTTTGTTTCTCCTGTTGGCTGTAGATCATTATGTAAAAAATTAGGTGAAGAATGTTAAATATTTTACGACTTCAATAGCACAAAGAAATAGTAATTTATTTTTTTTAGTGCATTTTTTGTAGCTGCCTTTCTCAGTGAAACTGTATTTCATATGCAAAACCCAGATCACCTTGACAAAATCACAGTGCAGCTCAAAACATTCCATAAGAAAGAGATGCTTATCAAGATGTTTGTTGTTTAGGGCATTTTTATGGAATTAAATATTTGAAAACCTTTTGAGTTTTAAAGACATAGATGAAAACTACAGAACTGACATTGAGGAACTCACTGTGGGTGTCCTGGGTTCAGCCAGTCCAATTACATGTTATACTTTCAGCAGCCTTGCAAATAAGCTAAAATTAAAGACTGTAGAGAATAAAGTTGATTACTTTCTGGTGATCATTTGCATTAAACAGTTAGTTTCTAAATATTTCCGATCAAGCTGTTTGTCATAATTGGTGCATGCAAAGCATAACATGCCCCTTACCCAGCAGAGTCATAATGGCAATATCCTTGCCATGGCTGGTAAAAATTCTACTCAGTGAATACAATATTCCAGTTCTTTTCATGCCTTTTTTGCTCTTTTGCTTTTTTTATCTCAGTGGTTATTTCTGGAATTAATAAGATTGCTGGCCTTTGAATGCTGACATCAGCATTCTGCTGGAAAATACACATGTATTCCCTCAAAAAGTGACAATTAGTAACACATCTTTCTGTTTGCATACTTTTTCTTGTATTTAACATACATTTGTAATTTTAACTTTGAAATCTGAGGAATATTGCTCATTATATTTTTGGTGCCAACATAGATTGAAGAAATTTCAGTATGAACAAGCTTATAATTTGGCAGAGAGTGACTGACAATGAACAGAAGACTGCCTTGAATTATTTTATGAAAGAGTTGTGAATAATTTAATGCAGAAGCTATCAAATGATCACTTATGAAAGTATTAAAGGTCTTTTCCTCTCTTTTTGCTTTCCATGCACTACTCCATACCCATCTACTAGATTTTAGCGTAGGCTTAGCTATTATGGCTTGAAAGTATAAACAGAAATTTTGGAAGTGAGTGGTCACCATTGTCATCACTGTTTCCCCTTATAGGTGCTTTAAGAACTCTTGCATGGTGTGATTTACTTGTGCAGCTGATGTTCCTACCCAGGTATCACATTTTACACTTATCTTTGTTTTTTTACCCGAATTTGAGCAAACCTTTACTTTGCAAAGATAATTTGGAGCTCTATGATATACTTGCAGTTCCTCCCGACTTTTGGCAAGCACATGCTTAGCAAAGTAATTAGTATTATTAATGAAAATGATGGACAAATACAACCTAAGAGGGTTTCTGCCAGGTAAGACTGCTTTGCTTTTGGTTACCAGACTATGGAAAACTAGTTTTGAGCTATGGTTATTCAGCCAGTTTTTGCATGTGTTTTTCTGCTGTTTTACCTGTGCTCATCAAGTGCTGACGAGAATGTCAAATGAGTTGCTATCAAGATGTAAGAGGGTTTACTTCATGTCTCTTAAACACAGAAGATCCACTAACCTGTTGGAAAGGAAATGAAATTGGTTCGACTTTTTTGGTGTTGAGAGAGCTATACACTCTGCAATTTTTCTGTACTACCTTGTAGATGGATACAAGTAGGTGGATAATTTATTGCAGAAATTTGTGGGGAACGGAAGGTAACTGCCTGGCCTACATTTTTTTCCTTTATTTTCTCTTTCTCACTTGCTCTTTTTTTTACCACAGACACTCTTTTCTCCTATTTCCCATCTTCTGGCAACATTGCGAGTCCTTAGAGATAACTAAAGAACTCGGAAATCACTTTGACCAATTCTTTAAGTATGCTAGAATAAAACTGATCAAATTCCAATAATCTGGAAACAAGCTGCTTTTCAGGCAGCTTCCTACACTGTTTACTTTTTAAAGATGCTCACCATACTTCAAATTTCATTTCAGCTAACTTTTTAGAATTTAACAATCCAAAAAGCCATAGTTTTTTCCATATTATGAAAGTCTCAGGCATTCCTTAGTAGATTTAGTTTTATAACTACATTTGTATGAACATTAAAATTAACCATAAGAAGGAAGACATAAGCAAGTTTTCACTCAAAAAATTAGGAGAAAATGAGACTCAGTGGTCAGCATTGCATTTTATATGGCTGTAAGGAATTATTTAAAATAGGCAAATTTATACTCTAGCTTCTTTAGTGATTATTGCTTTTATTTAGTATTTAAACAGCATCTTGCTAATTATGAGGTTTATTTGACCGTTTAAGTGTACCTCTTGACATCTGCAGGACACTTCAATGGAAAGCATCATTGATGCGACTGTTTCTTCCAGGCACAAAATATAGGGAAAAGAGAAATGATTAGTCACAGTGACAGAATGAACATTTGGGAATCACTTTTCTGCGCATATCATTTAAAAAAATCAATCAGTTGAACATATAGAGGCCAATAGTATTTACTGTAAAAGAACAAGGGAAGATAGAACAGCCACGCTTAGATTTTGCCCTGTGACCCAGTCCTCTTGTGTGATGAAAATTTCAAGGGCTGTAATAAAAGTCACCTTTGTTCTCTGGCGCTTGTTCTCTTCAGAGTCCTAGTGCACATCCATGCCTCATGCAGAATGACAGTAAGAAGGCTGACTTTCAAAATCAGAAAATTATCTTCATGAATCGTATTCAGAAAATGAAATGAATCCCTTCTTTCTTTACCAGCCTGACTTTCACATCTCAAAACTGTGTTTATTGTACTTTACTTTGGAAGACTTTAAGAATGCAATTTTCTTGTTCAGTGTTCATGTATAACTTAGCACATAGATGAAATGGAAAAAAAAATATAACTCTAAATCTATTAACTGTTAATCCTGCACTGTATATGGGAGTTTAGGATTTGGTAGTTCCTCCCCAAAGGATAGGCTACTGGAGAGTGTGATACATCTGTGTCTAATGTTATGCTTAAGTAAAACAGGCATAATAAAAATTGGGGAGATTAAATATACAGGTGTTTCTATGTACTGACCAGTGCTTCCAATGTGCCCAGCTGGCCATATGCTTACCTGCTTAATCAGAAAAACCTGAGACCTGTATGTGTGATTCAGATACATTATCTTCAGCCATGCAAACTTGCACACACAGTTGCATGTAAATTGATGTGATGTATAGTTTTAGCAGGCTGTGATGGAAGATCTCTTTAAGGCTACTAATACTGACTAGTGCTGTAAGCTAATTCTGCTAATGTTTTAGGTTAATATGCTATTGATAATACCTATCGCTGCTGCTTTGTTTTTATTTAGGAATTTTCTGGGTTTGATGCCAGAACACAAGCACAGATATTTGCGTTGTCATAGGTAATGAAACAGCATAACATGGTAAAGTGAGAAAATAGCTAGTGCACATGGTAAGAATAGAATGTGGCAAAATAGAATCAGTAAAAATGTTTTTAAATCCATTATGTGGTGAAGCTTGTTTCTGACCGGTAGTAATCAAGCGTTTTCATGATGTGGTTTTTTAACATTTTTCTAGATCTTGGTGCTCTTTGACAAGATCTTTTATCTCTGTGGAAGAATAAGATGGATATGGTGCAATGTGCTGAGCTTTATTGATATTCTCACTATATACACTATAGCTTCAAATGCATGTTTGTAACTATTATAGATGCTGTAGTAATAGGCCTAAGTTAATTAGCAAATCTTATTTCTCTATCAGACTTAGCCTATATATGAATTGCTTACATTGTAAATCCCATTTTCATCTCTCTTGAGAATGTTAATGTAATAGAGTTTGGGTTGTTGTTTTTTCCCTCTCCTGCACTGATTTTTGCTTATAGCAGTGTGGGAAGAAAGCTCTTCCAGGCTGTTCTTCATCCCAAGTGATGAGATAAACTACAAATGGATTCCAAAGGTATCACTTCTCATTAAGTGTTCTGCGCTGCTATGAGTTCTGATCTATACTGATAACTTCTGTTTGTGTGTATGATAAGAACTGAAGTGTGTAGTTAGGAAAAGACAAGCTGGGAAAGAAGAGCTCAGTGTCAATTGCTGAAGCTCAGCTCACTATTAACTTCTTTAGCTGTAGCAATTTTAATGTGTCTGTACTGTTATTTGGTGTGGAGTGGTATTCACAGGCTCTTTTGGCAGGTACAAGAATTAACTGTTCTGGTGGTTTATAGTACTGGAAATGTCAGCTTCTAGCTCCACAATAGATCATGCAGCATTTTTCAAGCATCTTGCAAACCATTGTCTGTGACAGGATGCTATCCTGTCCTGCAGAAAGAGTGCCATCAAGATTGTGATTTATCTTCTGGCCCACACAAACTCAAGGGCCTGACTTTAGATAGCAGGAAGGTGCCTGTATTGGATGTGCAGTTCTCAGCGCTGAATCCTCTCCTGAGACAGGTGTCTTTCAGGCATGAAAGAATGGGCACTTTTTTTTTCCTTCCCCTTTTCTTTAAAAAATGTTAAAATTCCTTTGTGGATCTGGGTCAGCAACAGAACAGCAGTGCTGTACAGATACGAAAATATATACTGCCCAAGTATATGGAAATATATATCTACATAATCCTTAAGAAATGAAATTCTATTTGTGAAGCTATCAGTGATTAGCAGAACCAATGCCTTACTTTTTATGACTACTTTGCAAAATTAGAGAGCCAGCAAACCTCTTTGAAGTCACAAAAATGCCTTGTAAAAGTGATACAGGTTCAGACCAAATTCTGAAACCTTCATAAATGAAATGTAAAGCTTTAAAAGTCTAGATTTCTTTTCAGCCTCTAATAAGAGCTCATCTAATTAAAAATTAACACTTTTTTATTATACCTAATTTACTTATAAATCTTATTGCCACCCATTATCAACTTTCACAGACACTCAATCAATGTTATGATTAATTAACCTTATTTTATTCAGGCTATTCTTCTCCCACTGATTTTAATTCTATCTTAATTACTTTTTTTTCTCTTAGAAAATTCATTCAACTTTGGACACTCTCATTTTTTCATCTGTAACTATTTTCATACTTCTAAGCTTGAGTACTTCTGTAGCTTCCAGCTAGGTCTTTTTATTACAGGTATGCTGTGATTGTTGAGAAAAAATCTCCTGACTGTATAAACATTTCAGCATCTACAGATGTTGGGTTTTTTGGTTTTTTTTGTGAAAGGTTTTTTTCTTATCTCCCATAAGAGTTTAAATACAAATAATGAGACCTGCCTTTTGCATCTGACTTCCATGTTTTTGCTAAGCAAAGGGAACCTTAGTTGTGACTGAGTAAGCATTGAATGTCAGCCCTGTCATGTGACAACGTATTAAACTTCATAATCCTGACCAGGTAAAATGACCAAAGGCAAGCAAAAGAGTCCATTTATTCCATAGAGTGTGCTAGAAGGTCTCCTATGGAATGTGAAAATGAAGTCATTATTTTACCTGATTACCTCCTACTTTCAGATACATCATGTGCACTAAGAACTAATAATAGACTAGATAAAAAAGTAAAAAGAGATTTTTAATAAATGTTAAGCCATCTTGCAAATAGAATTCATCTTTAGTCTGCAGGGGTTCCTGTGGCACACTGTCTCTCTACTTCCCAGGGTAGGTTGTTTCTCATTGTCAGGCAAATGAGTTGGTAGGGCTTCCCCTCATCCTGTTTACATATTCCACATACTTTGTCATGTTCATAAAAGTGTGAATTTTAGCCTACTTAAAGTAAGTTAAGCATTGTTTCTTCCAAAAGAAAAGATTACATCTCACTTCCATGTGATTATTTTTTTCTGTTTCAGTGATACAAAAAAAAAAATATCTCAGTTCATTTCTTACTGAATGGTGGTTCAATGTGGAATTTTCCTCACTGAGTGTACTCACAGGAATATAGACTCTTACTGCTATTGGCAAGACAAAATCTCAGTAAAGGTAAGCCTCTTAGGTGTTTTCAAAGGTGTGTGCTCTAAGAAACAAACATCAGTTGTTTCATAACAAAAATAAAGTGCAACAAAGGGGTTTTGAAGAGTTAAAGAAACGATAGCAAAATGTGTTGTTTTTCTTAATCTGTTTCAACAAATGCATACTTAATGATATTTTTGTCTTATTTTGCTGTAGTTTGGTTTAGTCTTAGGAGTGCTTTAGGTTTGTAAAATAATTGGTAGGCAATTAGCATATACATTTGTTTAAGCATTCTCCAGAACACCTGAACTTTGAAATATAGCCATTTCTTAATCTAGTAATGGCTTCTTTTAGCATCTCAATCTTCCAGACTCCTGTCAGTCATGACAAATGTTGGTTACTTGTTTGTTTAATTTTGTCCTGGTTTTGTCTGTACAGTAGAGAACTAGCTATAGAGAATATAGTATTTAAGGGGAAATACTATATTATGCCATAATTCATTCACACTGCTCCTGTGGCATGATGTTCCTTTATGCTCCACTGTTGTTAGTCTGCCAACCTGGTTGAAATACCAGATAATAATCATAACAGCTTCCTGTAAAAAGCCTACGAACCTTGAAGCCCCCATTGTGTGTTACTTGAAGTAGTTTTAATATCTGTGTGCCTCTCAACTTGCATAAGCAATACCACGTTACCGGAAATTGTGTTTTCCTGCAATGATTCCCACAGGTAAGGACCCTCCCCAGCTTCCAGTTATTTTGTTCTATCTGACACACATAGGTTTTGCTGTAGGAGCTCTTCAAACATATGAAATAGTGGAAAGTGGGTTTTGGCTTCGTATCCAAATTTTCCCTCTAGATCCTGGGTTACTGCTTCTGACCTTTTCAGACAGAGGGTGTCTGAGACCTGAGCCTGTGGATTCTGCTGTTTGAATAAAAGTAAGACAAGTAGAAGTCTTTGCTGTCTATATGACATGAAAGGATATGCTTCTATTAGCATTTTCACTTGGAAGTGATGTAAAATTCAAATGTTTTAGATTTAATGAACATCCTTGCTTAAAATACTTATCATTTGCTGGCCTGTGAGTCTTTGCTGTCTACACTGCTTTGGGCTGTTGTTGCCATTTAATTTATAGATCTTCTTAACAGTTGCCTCTCTCTTTTGTTGTAATAAAGGAATTTTTATATTCTTTGGGAAGAACTGATGCTGTTAGTTTTATCCCATCTGCTTTTAGATAAATGAGTTCTACTTAGACATTCAATTTCTTTTTGAGTCTTTCATTCAAATGAGGCTTTTGAAAAATTCCTGATAGCTTTCTCAAGCAATATTTTTCATTAATGTGAATAGAATAAAACAAAGTAGAACTCCCACCATTTTGTTTTCTAGGGGAGTAGTCTTCTCTGCAGCATAATTTAATTGTTATGCAAGAGAAAACCTGAGCAGAACTCCAGAATCCTGCACATTCCAGAGCATTGTGGACATAGATCCATGACAGCTCCCTGTAATCTAATATTAGTGATCTCAACCTGAGTGTGCTGGCTGACAACCAAACAAAAGAGGCTGCTAAGCCACTCTGTTAGGACGCATTGAGTGACTGGATAGAACACCACTAGGTTGCCTTCAAATGCTACTCAAGCTTAGTAGTAATAAACTGAAGCATTTTAGAAAGGGTTTCTAATCTAAAAAAATACACACTGCAAGATTTGCAAACCATATTCCACTGAGATTGCACATTACGCTGTATTTAAAATACTGTTCAAATAGATAGACATTTTTTAAGTAAAATGAGCTGTCATAATTTAAGCATCTTATCTGATGGCAATTATGTGTGTTTAATTTGATAATGATATACTGTACATACAGTATGTCTAGCAGTTACATTAAAAAAAAATTTAGTTGAGTTCATAATAAAGTGGTGACATTGACATTAAATAAGTTTACCTTGTTATAATCTTATAGTTGGCATTTATTCAGAAACAGAATTCTCTGAGATAGTGTGATTGTATTCATTATCACCAGTTAGAGACGACTTAATGTTTTTTATCAGACCAATTTAAAATGCTGAATTGGAGTACAGGTGTTAGAATTTGCTTCTAAATCAGCCTGCAGTTTAATATTTTTGTATTTTAAACATTTCTGAGCTTAACTCTTGTCTTGAACCTTGTTTTGAAAACCTGTTACCCTCTGAAGCTATGTGTCAGCAAAACTAGACAGACTTGTTCATACAATTAAAATAAACTAATCTGAAGTTAGTTTATTTACAGTACTGTCATTCTCATATCATTTCAGGTTGTTTTGACTATGAATTGATTTACTGTCATGCATACTCTGAGACAGCATCTATTTCTCAATTTACCATTTCAGGAATTGGCCAATGATTCCTCAGGCCCTTAAAAACGTCATTGGCAGAATTTTAATTTAAATGTTAATAGGTAGCAGAAAATTAGCAGTAAATGCCTCCTGATGGCCATACGAAGGACAATAAAAATTAACACTTTACAATGGACTAAGAAAAGCTGCCTGATAAATTTGCTATTTGTCCTGGGTTCAGCAGTAGCAGTCATTTTTTCTCCTTCTTAGTAGCTGGTTTGTAGTACCAATGCTGTGTTTTTGACTTTCAGTCTGGGAACAGTGGTGATAATACCGATGTTTTCAGCTACTGCTTAGAATGTTTAGACTGACCAAGGACTTTCTGAGCCTCATGCTCTGCCCTGGGAGGAAGGGAAGCCGGAAGGAAGCAGAGACACGACACCTGACCTAAAATGACTAAAGAAGTATTCCATACCGCAGCACATCACGCCCAGGATGAAAATTAGGAGTTACTAGCTCTCTGCTCAGTTGGCGGGTGGTGAGCGATTGTATTCTCTTCCCTTATTATTTCCCTTATCATTATTATTATTGGTAATAGCAGTAGTGGTTTGTGTTATACCTTAGTTACTGGACTGTTCTTATCTCAATCCGTGGGAGTTACATTCTTTCCATTCTCCTCCCCATCCTTTGGGGAGCAGGGAGGGGGAGGAAAGGGGGGGGGGAAACGAGCAGGCTACGTGGTTTTCTAAATTATGACTAAGCTTAAACCACGACACTATCCTTCCAGTCAAAAGATCTTTATACTGCTAACTAAACGTCTATTTACCCTTTGAACTTTGAAACAAATAATCATTTACCCTTGGAGACATCCTTGACAAACACAAAACACTTTATAGCACTACAGAATGAAAGTTATCAGGAAGTTATAGATGATTAGCTGTGTTTCTTATTGCTGGAAAAGGAAAGGCAATGATGTATTTTTCTCTGGTGATGGTAAGTTTTTGAAACACTCTGGTATTATTTTAGACAGAAGGAACAATACACTCATAAGAAACCTGTTGAGTGACTTTAGATAAACCATGAGTTGGTCTTGTTGAACCCAATGTTAACCCTATCAGCTTTAGCAGAAAATTCTGGGAGCTCTGAATTCATTAATGATATACTTCCAGTAGAGAAACGTGAAAGGGAAGACAACCCAGATGTACACAAACCTGAAAGACTGTCAGCCTGGCCTGCACTGGGGTTACTACTGTTACCAGAAATATGAGGCAGGGGACTTCTGTTGTTCCAGTTTTTCCTTGTTTAGACTCGGCCTGCATTTTACATTTTAGGAGGCATGGGCAGAAAGTCACACATGCCCTAGTCATTGCAGCTCATGGTGAGGAGCACTGCAAGAGCAGCAAAACATGGGATGAGTGCACTAGGGGAGAGAGAAAATAAACCCAAGGCAAAGCTATCTACACGCTAGGATCAATTATCCTTAGATAACCTGCATATGTTACACTTGCCTGTATTATTTGAGATAAAAGTTACCTGCTTTTCCTGGGTTTCTGCAATACTTGTCATAACATATCCACATTCTGGGTTAGTCCTCAGGCGAGACCATAAAAAATTATATAATCAAAGAATAGCCATGGAAGTGCACACCACTAGTTTTGTTTCCAGGCATGAAGAGCACAAATTTCTATACCTTAGAAAAAAATAAATTTCTTCTGTGAATATGAGATACTTATATTTCTAAACAATAACAAAAAAAAAAATCAAAATACCTACAAGATACCTTTGAGGTTCAGCTCTTGAGCAGAAGATATCCCCGGCATTATTAATCTTGTTCCTCTGCTGACCTTTTTCTTCCCTGCTTATTAAAGGAAAATCTAAGAGTAAAATTCCCATGGTGGCAGCTGATGCATTTATTTATCCCCAGTTGAAGTCAAGTAGAATTAATTTGAAAAGGTGGTTAATTTTCTTGTGTTCATTTGAACAGTATGCTTTTGTTGCATCTTGCTGTGTTTGCATGAGTCTGGCAGAGATTAGTCTTTCTGTTACTAACTTCTGTTATCAACTTTCTGTTACTTTGTATTCAGGATGGCGGTAATAAACCATCTTGCAGCCCACTGAGGTTCAGGGGAAATATAAAACAGAGATTGCAAATGATGCCATTTAGGAAGAACTTTCCCTAAGTGTACTGCAGGTAGGGTGGCAGCTCTGTGTCTTCTTAAGATATTAGAACTGGAGTCATTTTCTGAAACAGATCGGGATCCCAAACTATTGTTATTTGTGGTGACATTTGTTGGTGAGATAGCAATACTTTTTCTAAGGAAACTGGTTAAGTAAATCTGTTTTATTAACCATATTAAAGTATTTTGGCAATGTATTCCTTGAGGAGTCCTAGGTCCCATGTGTTTGGAGACTTAAAATTCATCCTGTGTGCCAGTGGTATGTGCCTTTCACCATTTCTGTAAAAAAACATCTGAGCTTGGCCAAGTTTTGAATGTTTAAAAATGTCACAATGTACTCACAAGACCAGGAAGAATAATCAGATTTAAAAACTGAGTACAGTAAATATTCTTCGCATTGGGCATGTTGCGACACTGAGCAGGACATTCCTTGCCATTTGACCTCTTAACTGTTGCAAATTGTCTGAGGTGTGAGCTCCCAAGCCTCAGGGATTTATTTTCCTCAGTACCACATGATGATGATGCCAGCTTCCAGATAGCCAAGGAAGAAATCATACTGATACACTTGCTGAGGAGACAGGGCCTGCTTTCTGGGAGAGGGATAGCTGTAGGAGAGACTGGGATTACATTTGCCCAGGAGGCAGATTCCATTACTGTCATGGAGACACAGACCAAGGCTGGAAATGGGGAGATGAGGGGAAGGAAAAAGGGAAGTCTGTGAGTCAGCAGAGAAGGGGAAACAGACTGGATGTCACCACAGACAGGTTTGATTTGGTTTTGTTACTGAAAAATGATTTGTAGTCTGTCTTTGTAAGGAAGGTTTTCATTCCCAGCCGTAATGTGCCTAATTTCTGACAGTTTAACACTGTAACCTTAATAATAATCTTTCAATTGCAAATCAATGTAATATGTGCCAATACATATATGGATGATATGTGTAAATTTCTATAATTAATATTGTGAAACAAATGAACTGATACACAGTATGTTGCTCTCTGGAAAGATAATTTATGTATCTAGTGATTCTCTTACAGAGTCCCTGTCTGGAGATTAAACCCAAGGGTTTAAGATGTTAATAAATTAAAGTATTTGACTTCATCTATTTAATTGGAGGGTAACCTGGTACCTGTCTCCTAATCATGCCACGGCTTAGGTATTATTTTTGATTAAAGTCTGTCATTTAGAATTAATTCCTGCACAGAGAGTTGCTGTGTCAGGGCTGTGTTTTGAGACTTGGTGCATCCAGAGAGATGTGTCTCAATATACACCATCTCATTTCCTCTTTTTTCAGGAGCATTTCTGAGAACAAACAACATAGTTTTGACTGTTGTCATTCAACTAATGGAACTGCAGTACCAGCATAAGGTAATTTTTCAAGCCTGCTTGTGGAAGTATTGTGGTGAAGTCTCTGGGTGAAATCATGGCTGTATTGAGGTCAATAAGAATTCTAATGTTCACTTCAGCAGGAGCTGAATTTCACTCAGCAGGTAAACTGCCAGGGCCATGATCTTTGAGCTTTTCCTGCAGAGGACACAAGAAAGCAGGTAGCTTTTGCTTGTTGGGAGGAGCTAAGAATAAGACAAAACATTCATAGGCTGTGCCCAGTCATCTGTTACCATCCACCGTGAGCCTGCAGGCTATTGCATTTTGAATCTATGGGTTTATCATCTTAGGAAATAATTTGAATATAGAGATTTTGGAGCTGGATTCTTGTGCAATAAATTTGTCTTGACTACAGTTTCCCATCTGAAATTTGATTCTACTGATGTTTGTGGTTCAGATTCATATTTGCAAAATAGAGGTACTAATAGTCATCGGTCAAAGGCATTATAGCCTTAAGCTAGTTGAGGAAAAATGCAGTGCATGGAAGAAACTATGAGATAACACACAAATGTCATTCTTTCAGGCTTCTTTGTAGTAATGAACTTAATTGTGGTCTTAAATATAACTAACTTGCATCTGCTTGTGAACTTAAATAATGGAAATTTATTCTACCTGAAAAGTTAGGGAGTTTTGAAATTGCTTTACTACTTATTTTCCCTTAGAATATATGCTTCAAGAGACTGAGCTAAAATTATTTTAGATTAAATACCCAAATAGATTCAATAATTTAGTACACATGGGTACACAATGGATACTGTTTTTAGTCTGCTATTGTCACAGATAGATAAGGAGTCTTTATAAAATTGAAGAGAAATGAAACATATCGGATAAAAACTTTGTCCAAAATACATGGAAACACTTTGTGAAGCACAGGAAGGAAATTCCCACCTTGTGCAGGCTGGGAGAAAAATATTGCTGATTTCATCTACATCTGCAAGTAATTTGGACCAGTATCTGTGTAGTGAAAGCTGTGGCCATACTGTAGGAGTTTCAGGGGAGACGACTTCAGACTCCACTTAGCGCTGTCCTGTAACTTGGATGCAAATTATTGTTTGGAGAGAATTGTTTGTTCCTTGGATCAGACCTGATTAAGCTTCAAGTGAAAAGAGAATTGATTTCCTTTCTGTTTCTTCTAAAACCACTCTGTGGTGCAAAAGCAATTGCATGATGTGAGCATAACTGAAGAACCATTTTCAAAATGCCGGCTTGATCTGGACTGAAATACTAATATAATCTTGTCTGGTTTTAAGTAAAGTCCATCTGTGTAAGGATCATGCACCTTGTCGTTGTTGCCTGTAGTCTTAGGGTGCTTTTTCCTGTATGTTTTTCAAGGGAAAAGGAAATGTGAGACTATGAAAGATTAAAAGAGCAGGTGATATTTTTCCCCTCAGGATGAATGTTGCTATTTTCTGTGCATTAAGATTTGCCTTTGTTGTTGGGGGTGGTGTAGGGTTTTGTGTGCTTTTTTTCTTATTTTTTTTTTTCTAACTCTTCAAATTGCTTTAATGGAAACATCTTGAGATGTAAAATATTTAGATCAATTACTCATTTTTTTTCTTTCTTTTTCTTTAATGGAAGGGAGGGTTGTATCGACAAATGACCAGCCACTGAGCTACAACTACCGATGTCATACAAAATATCAGAAGCAAAGGTTTTTTAGTCTTTCTTTCTGTCAGTTCTCTTGTTTCAGATTCTTATGGTAACAGATTTTCAAGACTTTGAACATTGACTCACATCTGATTGCTAGAGTATAGTTTAGAAAAATCAAAGACAGAAAGACCTACAGTCATTTTCACTGAAACTGGCACTTCTGAAAAGTTTGACCTTACAATTCATAAATACATACGGGTAAGGTGGGTGTTGTAGTTTGAATTTTATGTTATCTGGGAATGTTCTGCTTCAGATTTAAGAAAGAAACAAATTATATGCATTCCTAGTAAAATATGGTAAAATATACGAGAGCATTCAGTTGAAAGGAATACAAATATCCAAAATAAGCTTAAGAATTCACCCTTTTATTTTTGCAGTTGTGATTATATGCTCACTGGGGGCTTATTCATTAAAGCAGTAATAACTATTATTTATTCTCTTTCCACAGTGAGAACAAAGTGACCGTGCAAAAAGGAGCTGCTTAAGTGAAGATCCAGCTGTTTCTTGCTGCTTTTACCTTAAGCATTACCAAATTCATAGCTATATTAAGCAGTTGTAAAATATTTATAAAGATGGGATTGTACCTTGCGGGTAGAGGGAAGCATGGGTAAAGCCATAAATGAGTAACTTCATAAGGCCAGGGAAAATGACGGAGTCTGAAGAAAGCATTGTGTCTTTTGAGATAGTCTTAGCATTAGATGTTTTTTTGCATTGCTATTGCTTTTGTCCTGGCAAAGCAGGGCCCTGGGATTTTGTAGGATTGTGTTTGCTTGAGTTTATAGACTGTTTTACTATCTCCAGCAGCCACATGCCTGTGGTCTTCCCTGCTATAACTTCAGCTCAGGGAGTGTCAGAGCTGCAAAGGAGTGGCAGTCCCGGAGTGTCAGTTAATCATGGCCTGTAGCCCTCAGACGCATGTAAACTGCTAACCAGCTTAAGAGAACTGAAAACAAGGCTAAAATGGTCAGATTTAGAAACTAGAAAGAAAGGGATTGAACAGTTAAGTTACAGGATTGGTAGTGGGAAGGATATTGAATTAAATTGCAGGAGAAGCAATATTACCGTATGAAATGATACTCAAACTTCTCCCCCCCCCCCCCAAAAAAAAAAAAAAAAAAAAAAAAACAACAAAAACAAACCGACCAGCTTTTTCACTTAACTTGATTTAGAAATCTGAGGAATTATTGCCTAGTCGGGAAATTGAAATCCTTCCTAATATAGTGGAGAGGTTATGAAACAATGTAAGACCAGAAGGTTAAGAAAGTCAAAGGGAATAAACAGAACTTCCAGGATATAAAATATGACCATGCCCAAGCTGGTAGAGGGTTGTCACTAAGGATTAATGTATATAGGGGGTACAGGTAATTTCTGAAAATTAGTTTCTTTTAGAAAAAATAACATGTTGTTTGAGTCTATCCCCATGGATGCCTGTGGGAACACCTATGATTCTTGAGTTAACTTTTCTATGCACGAGCAGGAGAAGAGGCTGCACAACATGCAGAATACGTTATGGTTTCTGGGCTTTTTCAAAACCAGTTTCATGGTTGATCTGTATATGCTATGGGCCATATGTAAAAAGTTGATCTTTTTAAATTTAAGCTGTTATTTTTCTAACTATCTGACAATCCACATAAATTCATAACTGCTTTTATGGTGCTTTTCCATTATTTTTTGTTGTGTGCTAATTACTTTTCTTGCCCGATCTCATTTGCAGTTTGAATAAATAAGCTGGTTCTGCCTTCAGGTTATTGTAGGAATAGTCAATAAGCAGCTACAATAAACTCATAAATTTCTTTGACCAGGCAATTTTGAACATACCCTTCCACAGGGTTTTAAAGTCCTATTATTTTAAAAGCGACTTGCTTAGGAGCTGCAAAGTTTCAACACTAATTTCTGAAGTTTGGAAGAAAATGAAATCATGCATAGTTTTATACACTATACAGGTAGTTTAAATATGTGTGTGGCAAGTTAGGTGAAAATAAGTCTGCTGTGTTATGCAATTCAGAATACTGAAAAAATTAATCCCCATTTCTATCTAATTCAATGGAAGTTTCAGGCTTTGATTAATATGCTGGGAGGAATCAGACTAATGGACAAGATTTCACGTTTTTACTCTGGGTAAAATTTTATGTAATTAAATACATCTTTTTCCATGATGTTATTTTTTGAAGTGCTATTCCAGCTTATCGTATAAAATGTCATTATTCCTTTTCCTCTTGCTTCCCTTCAAACCACCTGAGAGTATCATTATTACTTGGGTGGAATTTCTTTCCAGGCATGCTTAAAAAATCAGTAAAGAACAGGAGAATCACTAGCATCCAGTAAATTATCTCAGAAATTCCATGTTAATAAGGACAGGCAGATTCTTTAGGACCCATTTTCCCACTTTTGTCAGGGTGGCAGCAAAGTTAGGTCCTGCTGAGTATGAGGGCAGGGAAAAGAGCGCAGTGATGGCAAACAAACTTCACTTTCTTAGTTATTCTGTTAATGGTACATAAAATAACTTTGTTTCCTACACAGGTTCAGATGCATGGCAGTTTCACTGCTCCCATGCAGTTGTTAGATATTTATTAATGTTTCTACACTTTCTTGTGACTGTTAACCTGAGTGTCTTAGGCTTGGTGAACTTTGCTCCTGCAGCCTGGTGATCTCTTGACTAATCTTGGAGCACATACATCCCATTTTTTCAAATACTTTGTTCCCTCTCCACATACCTCAAGGCTTTGTAATTAGATCATAGACAAGAAAATGACAGCTCCAAGTAGCTTTGCATGTATAAGCTTGAAAATAATAAGGCATTAATTTCATTTTGTCTAGTATTTATCTCAACACAAACGTATTTGCATTTGCAACATAAAGCAGTGAGCATAGATTAGCCATGATCTGGTATATCAAAGCACCAGGAGGGATCATTACCAGCACTATAAGTGCTAAAAATTACTTAGGTATATCTAAATAGTCACAGAGATAATTGCTTTTTAGCTGCCGCAGAGCTATTTAATGTTTTTTAGAGGTCAGTTTCCTCAGCCATATCTATTACTACATTGTGCAAAGGCAGTTTGTAGGAGCTGTTGATAACAGAAATGGATGAAAGACCTCATAATATGTAATTGTTAAGAAGCCACTAGTGACTATTGCCTCAAGAATAAAAATTAGGATATCTTAGGAAGAATAATGCACATCTGGTTGATGTTCTCCATACAAAACATGAACTTGTTCTCTGGACTGGAAAAAAGATCATGGTGGCAAAGAAATTAATTCAGCTTGCTTAGCCTATATTAGTGGCAATGGATGAGGCAATTTGTCAGGCCACAGCTGACTAAAATTCCCTTTCTTCCAGCTCTTTCCCCAAAATAACAGAGGGCTAGTAGGATCTGAGGCTGTTGCATCCAGAGGGCATTTATAATCATTGTGTGTTGCTTGTATAATGCATAAAATTTGGGTCTAGCCTGGCAATTTCATACCTACCATAAGTAAAATATTTTGGAAAATGCTGAATTAATGAATGTTTAATCAGCTTGGGAGCAGTTTTTGAGGTCAAGGTCACTTCCAGACTTTGTGTTCAGCCAGAAAAAATCCTTTTTGTCTCTTTGTTTTAAGACAAACGCTTAAATGTGTGTTTCTGTTGTTTCAGTGATGTGATAACCAGCCTCCTACAATATGATTGGCCAATACTCTTAAAGGTTGAAAGCTTGAACTTGTTGTGAACCCAATGAATGCTGCTGTGGTCTGCAATATTGTACGAGTCCTGGGCCTGAGAATACTGATGTTTTCTATGCTGTTTCCTCATGAATGATGAAAGGATGTGAAATATATATCAGCCTTTTAAACCTTTGCAAGGTTAGAAGGGAAGCAGGAAGATTAATAGCCTACAGCATGCTTGTAAATTTTATGCATAAATTACTTTTCTGCTGCTATTACATTCCACGTCTGGAGGCTGCAAATCCTTGTGGTTGTCCATATGATTGCAAAACAGTACTTATTCCAGCTAATGTGTGTCAATGTGTATCATGGGTAGTTTTCCATGAGGGGACTGTCTAGGCACTGGAGGATGCAGCTAGATTTCTGCCTTCATTTTCTCTGTTATAAAGAGCAACCATTTTTGGCTGCAAAAGCTGTGTAACTCTGCTTAAGCATTGTGACATACAGGATACTACGTGTCCCCAGATAGCATTTTCTTCCCTTCTACCCAAATAGCAATTTTAAAATAAAAGAAAACGCAAAGAACAAGCTGAAATTACAGGCAAAGGAGTAGTCACACGTTTTGTTTCTATGTCAAGGTGCGTTGTGCTGCTGGTCCACCTATGTATTGCAATGTATCCAAAATGCAGACAAAGGATGCAAAATGGAAAGATTGTGGCAGAAGAGCTAGATTTCTGGAATACAGTGACTTTTAGAATGGGGAGGTCACTCAGGTGCCTAAGGACTGTAGCGAGCAATCTCTGGTTGGAGAGGATAAGAAGTTAGAGCCCTACCCAGCCTGTCCTTGCCCTCTTGCAACTTCTTTACGTTTTCACATATAACTCAAATGTAGCTTGTGTGACTCTTAGAATGTTACCTCTTGGCACAGCCACACTAAAATGGCATGAACTTACAGAAGACTTATGTTGGAGTAATAATATATGGCTGGATATTTAGTCCCATTTTGCAAGCTACCATCAGTTAGGACCTGGTGATAATATTCAGGATCTGGTCAATTCTTCATTAATGAGTAATGTCAATTAAATATTTCTGTGTATTACATTATGTGAACTATGAAATTCCATTTTATATTAGAAATATTTTCCATGAATACTTATTAATAGATGTGAAATATCTAGCCTTTTAAATGCAATAATATTTACTAAATCTCAAGTAAGCAATAGAATCAAACAAATATAGACCATTAGAACATAATTATATAATAATAAAGTCAGACAGTAATATTCCAAAATTTACTGCAGATTTTCAGTTTGCAATCCATGCAAACTGAAGACCAGCAGATTTTTGGAGAGAGACAGGAGAATAAATTGTCATCAATTCTGGAAAAAAATATTCATTTCAATTGTATGCATAACTCATATAATTCACCATAAGAGTCTCTCTTCATAGGTTCATCCATTCCTGAGAAACCCCGAGTGGCTGTTTTAAATTGTTTTACCTCTCCACCCCCCAGTAAGAGTCATAAGAATGATACCCTTTTTTTAAAAGAAATCCTCATTTCACTCTTTATGAGGATACTTAGTTTATTAATAATTTGTTAATTAAAGTCGGTCTGCTTTATGAGCATTGTTACTTGCTTTTATAGGCCTCTCTAAACGATTTGTTCATGCTTTTATCTTTGCCAGATAATGATCAGTCCCATTATATGGATTATGACTGAAAATCAAACAGTGGAACTTAGCATTTATTGTATCAATAGCCCCACATTTAGTTTTCTTGAAATACGAAGTATTTCCTCACATCATGCTTCACTTAGTGATTAACACGAGTTGATTCACCTTCCCACAGGAACATTTTAATTCCTGATAGATTTTAACATTTAAAACAGAAGTTTTCTAGCAATAGCACAGGATGAGACATTAAAAAAAATAATAATTAAAAACATTAAAGGAAGATGTCACTGAGAGTGTAAAATGGTAAAATTGTTCCTGCTTGCGGACTGTGACTAACCCAAGTGGAGATAGTTTTTCCAGTAGTTGGACTTGAAAATTATTTTGCAATTTAACACTCTCAGGTGTCACTGTTAGATAAAGAATCCTATTCAGCGTGTCCCTCGCCAGTGTGAAAACCTGAGCCTGATGTAATTCTGATAGGTTAAAGTTCCAGTGCAGAAGTCCGATTCTAATATATTTTTGCTTTTGGCTACAAGGCTTCATAATTATTTTAAGATTTTACATCTTCTACCTTAAAGGCATATGCATCTAAAAATACTGAAGTCAGGTATAAACTTGTTCCTTGGTGAAAGTTTAAACCCACTTGGTTCTCACAAAAGTTATTTTCTCTAAAGCAATGTAGCTGGCAATATAAAATATTATAAGTTTTAGAGATTTCTGAAATTGCTGTCTACTTCTAAAGTGAAGAAAAGCAGTCTGAGTGTATCCATTTACTTTTTCAGGAAGTCCTCTATATCTTGTGAGACTGGCAGAAGATCCTGGAAAATGTCCTGGTATAAGCTCCCTTTACACTATCTTGGCAGGAGGCGGTGTGTGTCCTAGAAGGGTATAAAAAAGCTTAGTATGAGTAAGAATCAGAACATTTGCAACTTCCTGCTTTGCCGAGTTGCCTGCAGCAGCACATGGGCTTAACCACCCCAGTTAAGTGATGGGGAAATGAAGGAGAAACATGAGAAAATCACTGAAATCAAAGACAGCACAGCAATTTCCACATTGCACCTTTCCTCCTGTCTAGGAGCTAATGGTTAACATGATGAAGCCTCCCAGCTGTCCCCTCTGCGGGCAGGGAGATGGAGACAGGAGACATGATCACAAAGCTCAGCATCAGCACTTTCTCTTCTGAGTGGCTTAATTACCAATGTCACAACTGCATCTGGTCAAGGGCCAGCAAAACAGTCTCTTGTTTTATTGAAAGTGGTTAAGTCCACCATAAAAATGAGTGATGGCAATATTTGGACTAAAGTTAAGCTTCCCATAAAACAAGAGAGCTATAATAGCTTACTGTGTCTATAAGAATTTTCTTTTCTTCTGCCTTCCATTCTCTTCCTCTTTTATATCTTTTAGTCGATCTTTTGTACTAGCTACATATTTCTCCAGGCTGTTCCTTTCTGTAATTTTCCACCTTCTTTAATTGTTTTCAGTTTTTCCCCTCTAAAGCATTCTTCAAACTGTAAGATGTTTTCATAGTCCTGATTCAGCTTTTCTGTATCAATTCATCTATTTAGTTTTTTTTAGGGATGTCCTTTACTCTGGCACTCCAGTGCCCTTCCTCAGGACTGAGCATAAAAAACCCTTCCAACAAGAAAAGTTTTTAAATTATTGCTAACTTTATTATAACTATTATTTAAGCAAACGTATAAAAAGAGCACACCACTGTGATCATAATGGTTATTTCAGGAAATCTAAATAAGCCTTGGATTTTGAATTAGCTTCCTAACCTTATACTTAGCCTTTTGTATTTAGCCAGTAGACAACTTTTGTACAGAATTTTATGTCTTTCTGTACAATTCCATGGAATGAAACTCCTTCCCCTTACATCATGGACTTCTCAGTATGGCAGATCAAAAGGTAATTCTGTCCTCTAATTCCATCATCAGTATGTATCTGTTCGTTCTCTTCTGCCTACTTTTATTTTCCCTGCCCTCTTTGCATTTTATGGGTATGGACTCCAGAACTTAACTTTTCTTTCCTGCTACTCAGTGATATATCACTGGGTAGCAAAATAAAAAGCAATTCAAGACTTATCTCATCACAGTTAAAAGTGGGCTTGGTCATCTGTGTCCTTCTAGATGGAAAAAATCTAGGAAATGGTAGTAAATGGTAAAGAATAAAGTCTTCTGTGATTGTTTCTGTTGATAATCATTGCTAACTAAATAATAAGGAACAGTTCTCCTGAAATGTCAAAAATGCTTGTTCGTATATCATCTGCCAAAGCTATGAAAAAGTAAACCATAGCCCTGAAAATGACACAGATAATTAAGCTGCAACTGGAAGCCAACCAGGGCACATACCAAGGAGTGGTATGAGAATTATAAATATATTCTAAATCACGGCTCCTGAATGGATTTGCAAGCTAAAAGTTGACATGAAAGGTAATGAGCAAGAGAAGGTAGATGGGATAGAAAGCCAGGTTAGTGGTGGAAACTGAATGTGTTCAGTTCTTAGCCATCCAGCAGAAGCAGTCATACTTCTCTCCCTGGTGAATCAGATTCCTGTTTGCATTCTGGAAGAGGTGAGAGATACATGCTTTTGTAAAGCCATAAACTATTAGGTGTGAGAGAATTTTAATGATATTTCGCAGAGTAGATCATCATGTATCTTTTTAGTGTCCAATAAGCAAGGAAGATGATCATCTTCAGAATAGTGTCCAGAGCGTATTTTAAAGGATGAGGTTTCTGATGTCATGACCACAAGCAAGGAGATAACAATGATGCCAGTTTGAAAAGAGGAGGGGTGGATATGTTAATAGTCTGGGGAGGGCAGAAAGGTTAATTCCAGAGGGCTTTGAAGGAAGCAGCCTCATGACTTCTATTCAGTCTATACAGATGAGCGAAAAGCAACAAAAGGTTAAAGTTGAAGTTAAAATTAGAAGTAAAAGCAGCAGAAAGAGCTGTTAGTGATGTTGACTATAATAATTCATGGGGGGAACGAAAAGGACATGGAATAGTATTTGACTGAAAAAAACCTCTCAGTCAACATAAGGCAAGAGTATTTTAAATGCTAGGCAACAGCTATATTTATGTATATAACTGTAATTGAACCATACTGAGATGACAGAGTAGCATTTAAATAAAATTAGCCAACAGTTGTAGCGATAGACTGGTCTAGACTAGAACTTGCAATATTGATATGTTCCTTGGCATAATATTTATTCAGAAAACATAGAGGTAATAGAGATATATAGACATAAATATTTAATTTCACTTTATACCAAAATTTTAAGTAAAAATACATATTTATGCCTCTAAAATCTCTTTCTGCTGTGGTCAAATTTAATTTCTTTCTCCTCTTCATCTATAACATATGTAAGTAATAGCAAGGATGTCTGTGATGATAAAGCTTTCAATATGGAATGCTAATGGCTCTGTGTGCATAAGCTCAGAAATCAGCACTCAGATTTATCCCATTTGACCATTTTTTTCTTTGCCGCCTGTCAGCTGTTTTCTAGGTTGATTCCACAATAAGCACATAGAAGTTAAATTTTAAGTTAATATTAAACAACTGCTCCAGGGCTAATTACTGAAAAAAGAGAGTCACTATCCCCGCTCCTGGCAGTGTAAACTTCTCCCTTTGCTTGTCTTCACTGGCCTACAGTTGCTCACTGGGCCTTGAATCAAACCCTTCAGTCCCACAGTGAAAGTATGAAACCACAAAATTTTATTGAAAATAGCATAAACATAGTCGAACACACCACACATTAATTTTTTCCATAAAACCAAGCAATTTATTCTGCTGTAACAGAAACATCGTGGTGCTGTGTTAACAGGAGGATTATGTTCCCTGAGTGAAACAACTGTTATGTAATGAAGGCCTAGAACATGGTGTCTAACTTGATGCGGTTCATCACTAAACACAGTGAGATTTGTGATCAAAATAACAAAACATCATTGAAGCAAAAGGATGTAAAGAGTAAAAAGACAAGTGGCAACAGCCTCCCTGCTTTCCCTATAGCGATGGGATATTGTGTTTCCCAAATGTCCTGGGTTCAGCAGTAGCAGTCATTTTTCTCCTTCTTATTAGCTGGTGCAGTGCCATGTTTTTGACTTTCGGCCTGGGAACAGTGCTGATAATACCAATGTTTTTCGCTACTGCTTGGAATGTTTAGGCTGACCAAGGACTTCCTGAGTCTCATGCTCTGCCAGGGAGGAGGGAAAGCCAGGAGGAAGCAAAGATAGGACATCTGAGCCAAACTAGCTAAAGAGGTATTCCTTATCGCAGCACATCATGCCCAGGAGGTAACTGGGGGCAGTTGCCAGAAAGAGCTAGATCACTGCTGAGGTGGCGCCGAGTACCAGTGGATGGTGAGCTGCTGTATTCTCTTCTCTTGTTATTTCCCTTGTCATTTTTTATTATTGGTGGTAGCAGTAGTGATTTGTGTTATACCTGAGTTACTGGACCGTTCTTATCTCAACCTGTGGGAGTTGTATTCTTTCAATTCTCCTCCCTATCCCTCTGGGAGCTGAGGGAGGAAGGAGGAAGTGAGTGAGTGGGCTGTGTGGCTTGGCTTAAACCACGACACCAAAGCAGCCAGTCTGTGTGTCATTTGCCTGCTCCATTCTGAAGACTGTTCATGAGAGTGTTTTCCTTTTTCACCTTACTGTTACTCCTGTCCAGGAGGACATATAGAACTCTAAGTCCCATTAATGCAAAAAGGGACTTGCTGGCTATATAAAACCTTATATAGTGCTTGCATGAATTGTTGGACTGAAGCATGAATGAGCAGAAAATCAAACTGATAATTCCTTCCTGAAACTCTACAACATGAATGCAGAAAAGGGATGAGGAGGAGCCTATGCGCAATGAATTTGCTATTGTTTTCCAGTTAAAATTCCACAGTTTCCAATTGCATTATAAAAAGCTCATTTTGTTTTTCTCTGGTAAACAGCCTTTTAGCACGGAGAAGATTAGTGTTATTGGTAATTTGCTCTTTCACTGTTGCTTTATGGTCCTTTCACTCTTCTTTCTCTTTCCATCACATTTATGGGCCCAGGTGTTTTCTTTCCTAATATAGCTCAGCTTTACCACTGTTTGTGAGTCTCATGACACTCAAAAAGTAAATAATGCTGGTTTGTATGTAACATCTGTAGCCTATGACATTTTCAGAGAGACAAGATTTTCACTGATTTTGCTTCATTTTCCTGTCTCTTTTATGACGAAAGGGAGATACACCTTCAAGAAAGTAGAAGATGAGAGAATAGAAAGGGAAAATCAACAGAGATGAGTAACACAAGTTTTACATATTTGTGCAGTTCTAGAAGAACAAGTATGACTGTCGTGGTTTAAGCCAAGCCACGCAGTCTCTCACTCACTCCCCTCACTTCCTCCCTCAGCTCCCGGAGGGATGGGGAGGAGAATCGAAAGAATACAACTCCCACAGGTTGAGATAAGAACAGTCCAGTAACTCAGGTATAACACAAATCATTATTGCTACCACCAATAATAAAAAATGACAAGGGAAATGACAAGACAAGAGAATACAATGGTTCACCACCCACCAGTACCCAGCCCCACCCCAGCAGTGATCTAGCCCTTCCGGGTAACTGCCCCCAGTTACCTCCTGGGCATGATGTGCTGTGGTATGGAATACCTCTTTAGCTAGTTTGGGTCAGGTGTCCTGTCTCTGCTTCCTCCGCTTCCTCCTGGCTTCCCCTCCTCCCTAGCAGAGCATGAGACTCAGGAAGTTCTTGGTCAGTCTAAACATTCTAAGCAGTAGCTACAAACATTGGTGTTATCAGCACTGTTCCCAGACCGAAAGTCAAAAACACAGCACTGCACCAGCTACCAAGGAGAAAAAATGACTGCTAATGCTGAACCCAGGACAATGACACAGAAAGAATCTTCCATGGAAATGTTGCATAGCAGAATGCATAATATTTTGCCTCATCCAGGCTCATTTCTTAATTTACAGTCAGAACTCGCATTTGTTGCTTGGCTAGAAGTAGAAAATAGATGCAAGCCATTGCTCACAACCCCCAGCCATGATTGCATCCCACCACTTATATATGGGATTAAAGAAAGTAGTATCTACTGTTTTAATGAGCAGTCTGGCAGCAGGGTACCATAATGGGACTCCTTGACTGCCAACAGTCTGCTAAATTGTATTGTCTACTAAATGTGTATTGCCTGTTCAAAGACCTAGCACTGTTGCATATGCTGCCTTCCATAATCTCTTTTGCCAACAGAGTGTTTCAGTCCAAAGGCTTTTGTTTGCTTCATAAATTGGTATATCCTGCTCAGATTGCCTTCTGTCAAAATACACATTGGAAAAGTTCTGTCACCCCTTTATTTCCATTTCCAAACTGTTTGGACTTCTCAGCAGTTCATGGAAATGAGTAAGTAAAAATCCAGCAGGCCACATAATCTTCAGCAATGTTGGGGTTATTTCATTTTGCTGAGCAGGAAGAAGACAAAATGTATGATTACTTTCTGAAGAGATTTTCACTCTAGAAGTGTCAGAGCAGTTATAGACAAATGTTGAGAAAGTTTACGCGCACGTAACTGATATGAAAAATCTACTTCTTTCTTCTGCTGTAGGCACCTGTGTTTTTCAGAATTACAGAACGCTGGGTTGATCTTTGTGCGTGGAACTGTCTTCTAAAATGTCACATGGCCAAGGGTCACAGGGTGTATGGTGCATCAAAGCCTGAAAAACTACAGGTTCTTGCTTGCTTTTTTGATCCTGTGTGTCAGATACTGGGGACTGGCATGGGCTATGCTCCATAAGCTAGGAAGATCAGAGACCAGGTTTCACACTAGTCCTTTTACAAAATCAATGTTCCAGAAAGAAGGCTGAAAATATGACTTTATGCATGCTTGTCACTCAGCAACTCAAGGCTAGATGCATCTCTAAATATGTTACTCCTTTTTTTGTGAATCAGGGTCTTCTTGGCTAGTTCTAGTGAAAATATAGAGCCTATTGAAGTAGAAGAAAAATATAGTGAAAATATAGTGAAAATATACACCTTATTGAAGTACAAGAGTGGAAATCATTCCAGTGATTCATTTAGGGCTGGTGTTAGGCACTTTATAGCAATACCTGCAGCAAGTGGCTTTTTTGCTGATTTAGGCTCATTTAGCTGAGATATTTTAGTATCTGTAGATCTGCTGTAATCTTTAGTAATAAACAATACAGCTTCTGTTAACGCATTGGAATTTATGCTCATACTTTGAAAGCAAATGTTTATTTTACAGAGAACATGTCAAAACCCCAGCATGCTGAATGAGGACAAAGTGCAACCTGGTCAAGCAGACGAAAGCTTAAGGGAAGTCTGTAAAAATAGATCGAGCATTCAGTCAAACTGCCCCCAGTAGACCTTCTATTTTCCTAGCAGTCTCTGGCTAAAGGAGTTCCTAAGTAGAGGCTGGTGTTTAGTTTGATGAGCTTTTTCTTCAAATAATGCTATTAAAAAAAGCCCCATCAAAACCAGCAAAAACATGCTTTGCGGCTCCAGAATATTGTGCAGCAGTGATTTCTGTATTTACTTATGCATTCTGTTTGATAAGTACCTTCACTAGTTTTATATTTGTTGCCTAACAGTATCATTTTGCCCTTTATGTGCTTGTGGACTCCCTGAAGAAATCACAATTAGTTTGTGTGATGAAACTTTTCTGTACAAAAAATATTCTCTTTCTTCTTCATTGTATCGTATGTACCAAGATATCTTCTAACTCAATATATTACTAAAATTTCTGCCTGGCATTACACTAAGGGTGCTGGCATTAATTCTGCTGAGAGCACAGCTGAGCCATAAATACATATTTAGGATCCTGCTGTCAGTTTGTTCTACACTTCCTAGATGTATGCTGGTGTTCAGCACCTGGAACTTACTATGTGATAAGTTTAAATATTTGACCCTGGACTCTAGAAAATGGTTCATTAGCTAAAAAAGGTAACACACATTTAAGATGAAACCTGACAGTGGTTACTTATAATAGTTGAGATTACTAATTGGAGATGAGGAATTATTTTACAGATGAGAAAATAAACCAAAAAGTAAACAATTCAGAAAATTAAAATCACCCTCCACTTTCCAGCATTTTTTGTACTTGATGAAAATGTGCCATCTAAATGTAGCATATCCAGTCTAGTTCTGTTGACTCAACCTAGCTGAAAAAAATAAGGAACTTAAACTACCCATAAATGTTCCCCAGCTGACTTCAGACACAACAGTATAATCTGAAAAGATAACATTAACAAAAGAAACAGAGGAGAGCACTGAACTCATGAAACATAATCGTTTATTCTTGTTCTGAACGCTGCACCTAATGCTAAGACTTTTTGCAGTTATGTTATTTAAAAGGAGTTCATCTTTTCATGGTAACTGCTACTTTGAGGTGACTCTTATTCCATAGAAAAGGACATAGTCTATAGGAATCATAGAATATCTGAAGTTAGAAGGTACCCATTATGCGTGCAAGT
The DNA here is from genome assembly GCA_009867235.2 of Psittacus erithacus. Classification (NCBI taxonomy): domain Eukaryota; kingdom Metazoa; phylum Chordata; class Aves; order Psittaciformes; family Psittacidae; genus Psittacus; species Psittacus erithacus. The sequence goes on from WYDI02011189.1 coordinate 52,930, forward strand.
AATTGAAATCAGATGTATTTATTCAGAATATACATACTTGTGCACTCTCAGATACAGAATATATTTATGCGAGCAAAAATATAATGAATTACAAATGTTTCCAAAGCAGAAATGCAGTTGAAGTCATCACTGTAAAACATAAGTCAAGCTACCAAATAGTCTCTAGACTTTATCTAAGCCCCCCGGTACCTCCCCAAAAAATAACTCCAAAAAAAAACCCCCAAAAATCCCCAGAAAGCTGAGGATATTGTCTTATTTATTTTCATCATCTAACCTGTCAAGATAGCATGATGTCCTTTTGAAGATGTAGCTCTTGAATAAGAGTCAATATAAAACAAAGCGAGTGTGGGATTATATATCTTTATCCAAATGGATGTAATATGATACAGATCATTAACTCTAAACACCTCATCCATTCATCTTTACAATGTACATATTGAGGCTGCTGGATGAGAAATATTGCTGAATGTACAGACCATTTTTAACAGTGATAGAAGAGAAAAGAAGTAAAAAAATGAAGTTCCTGTGAATTCTGTGTGAATTATTTTTTAGTTTAAATCACATTTGCTACAAATACCCCTTCCCACAAATGCTTAGTATATCTCACCCTGAAATATCAAATGGGAGTACATTTACTTTGAAGTGCTGGAGAAACACAGAGTAGTGTGTTTTATTTTCCAGGTGTGCTATACGTTATATTGTTCTTTTTATCTTCCCACAAAGAGGACTTATGTAACACAAGGAAACAGTTCTCTAGCATATTAGTAACTTCACCTAATCATGGTAAGTTACAGTATGTCATTGCTGTTACCAACAGTTCATATTAAAATAAATCTCATAATCTTCTAAGACAAGGGAAGTCCTTATTTACAGGCATATAAAGCCATATTTCTATTTCACAGGTAAAAATTTATTTGGTAGCAGAAAACATCCCAGGGCTTTAAAATATAGATTTGCAACTGTGGTGTACTGTTAAAATTTAGTACAGCTTTTATGTATAAGTACTTCACCATTGTATTTTATAATAGAAAGCATAATCTACACTTGCAGATTACCCTGTGGACTTTACACTCACTGTACCAATTTATTTAGACTTCTTGTCTGTACTGTAAAAGCATTTGTTTCTCTCTAGCTAAGGTTAAATAAATGCAGTGTTAAATGAAAGGGAAAATTCTGCTATTAAGGTCAATTAAATAATGTAAAATATTAGACTGAAAGAAAGCAAGAAGGAAAGAAGCTGTAAAATGTGTTCTTTTTAATAGAAAAAACACTATGAGATGCAGTCACAAAAAGAGATCAGGGTAAAAATATGATACATGGACAAAAAATAGCAGCTGGTATGTCAGGAGTTTATTGGAAAACTAACAACTGGATTTGACATCAATGTTATTATTGTATCTTTTGATTGAGGTTACATTGTAAGGATCATTTTCAGCAATGGAACTGGCAGTTTCTCAGCAGTACTGGAGAAAACAGTGATTGAGCCAAAATATATACTATTACTGGCTTTCCAGTTGTTCCCAATAAAATACTAGCCATAACTATGTGGAGGTTTCCTTTGAAACCCTTTGGATACTAACAGCTCTTGCCTACAGTTATTTTTGGCTACTTTATAGTGCAAACATTGGTGTAAACATGACAAATTTCAGTGTTATTCAAGTTACATGTTTATCTACTAATGATAGTTGAGTGTTAAGTTTTCATAATAAATTAAATTTTTTCATGTAACTCTGTTATATTTATCATCATAAACTCTTTGGGGGGTCCTTATAAACTTTTCTGTCAAGGCAAAGATTGGAAAATGTAGCTCCTCTTGGTATGGAATTTAGGTAAAAAAAAAAAAAATAATAAATATATCTCTCCATTTGCCCCATACCATTCACACCTGCCAAATCTTGACTTATCAGTACCCAATTTAGCTGTTTGGCCTTTGTTTCCCCTACTCATCTTTTGGCATGACACCAGAATTTTATGTATTTGGTGAGAAATATTTCAGCTCCTTCTTTTGCTATTATTTCTTTTGAAGAGTCACAGGAACATATTTCCTGTATTTATTCCTTTCATACTTCCTCACAGGTAACATTGAACTACCTGAATGTTAGTAGGGTTGATTAATGGACCTAATATACTTGGCCCATCTCCTGTCTGTAAGTATTATCAACAGTGTGCTAGAGGGTGGGAAGAATGTCAGGAGTAAGAGATGAAAGGTGGGTGTGAAGAAAAAAATAGGGGAGTGGTGGATTTATTTAATCCATATAATTTCAGTGAAGCATAGTGTCCCACAAACAGCTAGATCAGTTTTTTCAAAGGGGTAGTGAATACAGGCATAATGGTGGGAGCAAATATTCCCTAGATGCAATACATTCTGAAACTATCAACCGTATGTCACCCAGTGCACCTTAAATCTCTAGCCCATAATGCTGTAGGGGACAAGGATTCGTGAAATTCAGAGTTGCATATGAAGATGGTACAAAGCATAGTACCAAGTGAAGTTAGAATCTGTTATAGAATAATGGATACATGTCTAAACTCTGTATATTTCTCTTCAAACTGCATGTATGTGCAGTTTACAATTTACATTATTGTTCATAAATAATACTATAAAAGAAAAAGCAATACATATGTCTTAGACTTCAATGGAAATGATCAAACATATCTGAAATGACATAAGTAGAATTTCTGGGTTTTGTCCAGGTGCTCGGCTACCTCTTTTGTCAATCATTAGTGTCCCATATTAGATGATGTTTTTATTGAAGTAGCCTTTGCTATGCTCTGCATAATCACTTTGTGGCTGCTTTTAAGCATGTATTCCTGAAACAGACAAGTACTGAGTACATTTTGTTTGTATAAAACCTCTAAAAGTTGCTTGCAATTTAAATAAAACTGGATGTTCTTAAGGTCCTTTCCAACCCTAACTGTTCTATGATTCTATGAATAATTTACTGCATGAAAGTTCTTTTAGTGTTGGTTTCAGTTTTACTGTACTGCCTTTTGTCTCTCGTGTGTAAAGACTGCACATTTGCCAGTGAAATGTCTTTTTAATCTAGTCTCTGCTTTTCAAATAACTTATTGGATTTACCTTATGCAAGGGGTTAATACTCACAGTAAGAGTGACGATTAGGGTTGCAGAAATGCCTTTTTTTCCCCCAAAGCATCTCTTTCCAATGGAAGATAGCAGGAAATAACCGTGGCAACTAATGGCAGAAAGCAGGTGAATCTCCAAACTTCATGGCTTTATTATACTCTTTCATATCATCCCCTACTAGTATTTAATTATTTAAAACAATCTTTTGACTGGCCCTTTTTTTTCCTCTGAGCTTCATTTTCCCAGCTTTTCATGCCTTTTGATGCATTTAAGAAGCTTAAACAGCCTTGGGAGGAAAATTTCTTTTTTTTTTTTTTATTTTTAAACACAGGAGGTCTTCAGGATGTCTCTTAAGAACCAGCTATTTTCTGAAATTACAGTGACTGTGTCAGCAGTCTGTACAGCCATGTGGCACTTAACTCCTAATTCGAAGTCTACTTTATCTGAAGGGGTTATTACCTTGGCTTCACTGGAGTTGGGACCAGACCCATTCCATCCATCACTACCCACATTTCATCATTTCTTCATTAAATGGAAGAGAAGTGGTCCAATCACCAGTGCTATGAAATACTGATTTTCTATCAAAGATACTTAAAAAGAATATTTGTTCAATCCTTCATTACATCTGAGGCTCACAACAGTGGTATTTGTACCACAGTAGCACATCAAAACGATGTACTGTCTTTTTCACAGAGGGTGACCATGAGGATTTTGAGATGGCCTAGGTGTGCGACACACAGGAGAGCTTCGCTCAAGGGAGCCACTGGCTTCTTCTTCATCATATGCAGAAAATTGTCTGGGCAACTGCTACTAGAAAGAAGGGAGCTTAAAGAGCTTAATTCCCTTGATTTTCCCTCCAGGCTACAACAGCTTGGGCAATGAATGCTGCCTTCCTCAATGCCTGCAGCTGGCACAGAGCTGTGCCTGGAGGAGCTGCATCAGGCTCCTTTTAGTAGTCTCTGAATTAAAACTTCTAAAAACGCTGTTCTCCCATGTGTGCTGCATGTTTTATTGAGTTATCCCATGCTCAGTATACTTCTGTGACAAGAGGAAGCAAAGCAATAATAATAACATAAGAAAAAAATTCTATTGTATAGCACAGAATGGTGGAAAAATGACTATTGAGAGACAACAGGCATGTAATTTCAGGATCTCAGTTTGCAGTTCAGCCCAAGTTTCTGTCTGACCTTGGACAAACCCAGGTCCTTTGTTTTTCAGCTTCAGTGAAGAATAGAAAATCCCAGAGGTAATCTGCAGATAAAATCTATTAATGAGTATGAGACACTCTTATTATGCATATAAAAACCCTAAAAGTGTTTAGATAGACAATATGCTTCCAGAAAATATTAATGGGAATGGTTTGGGTTGTTGGGGTTTTTTTTTGTCATAGTTTACAGTTAATCAGACTCCAATTTGTAGAGAAGGCAGATGTCTGCCTGCTCACAAAAGTTTTGTTCTTGTTGTGGTTTCAAATATCCCACAGAAAGACTGAGATAAGGTTTACATGTAAGTGATTCTGTAGGATAGTAATGCTTATCAAATTGTCTTGTATTAACAGATTAATCCTGATAATGCAACTGCAAGCCTATCGCCTGAAATTTCTTAGTACAGGGGGCCTAGCTACATGAAATTAGGTGATTTAAACCACAATTGGGTTCCCTGTCAAAAATGGTTAGATTTTCAGTATGTTTAGCACCCACAGCTCCTACTAAATTAAACTTCATTAACTTATCAAAAGGCACAGTGGGAACATCAGCACCAATAATAGAACTAATGGATTCCTGCCAGCCAACATAGCATTCACGCCACTGATTTCTAATGCAGTGAAGCCTGTATAAGGGGGAGAAGTGCAGCACACACTGAAGATCTTAAGCATAAGTAATGGAGAGAAAATGAAATTTTGGGTTGACTTAAGTAGGTGACTATATTGCTCTTAATTCAGTTAGGAATTAATTTAGCCCTTTGGGCTTGATTCCCTTGTGGAATAATATTTGCGTAGGAGAATTGGATAGGATAAAGCAAAGATAGTAATGTTCTCTGTGGAAAGTTAATGGTTAAAATAGTTACATCCCTACTACAGGAGAGTATTCCTGCAACAATATCCAAAGGCAGGATGGTAATCAAAGACAGTTTTAAAAAGTGAACTTGAGAATTTTTATTTTTACAGCATGCAAAAAGTGAGAAATTAATTTAGGATGACCTGAACACATTTACAAATGGCAATGCTACTGCTGTAGAATACCTGTGACTCAAGCTAATTCATATTTATAATATTCAAGTTGAAGAGAAGTTGTCCACAGTATACACACACTATTGGAATATCATTAGCATTAGAGAATAAAATATTCTATGGTTAAATTTATAGAATGTTCAGACATGATTTTGCTTTAATAGCGCCAATCATAGGTCTTTTGAACAAATTGATTAGTTAGACTACATGTTGCATATTTAAATCACCACTACTCCTCTATTTCACAGTAACTAAGAGCTCTGGACAATAATAAAATGTGAGTAAGGACCCTTTTCATTTCAACACTGTAAGCAAGAGGTAAAAATGCTCACTGTTTATGAAAAAAATGTGATTGGTGGACTTGAGTAAGTGGTAATTGTGCTGCATTAAGTAAACAAAGGAAACTATCCTATATTAATGCACTCTCCATTTTATTATGGCTCAGTCACTCTAATCGACTCCAACAGGAACTGACTGAATTGGCTGCACCCAAAGGTGCAGTTTATTAATTTATCTTAACAAATACTGATGGTGTGTCAAAGTAAAATATGTCGCTTCATATGTTGCATGTATTTATATTGAAATACCAGCAGTGAAAGAGATTCGTTCACTTGCTCTTTTCGAAGTGAGAAGTGTCAAGCTATCCATGTGGTGTTGGGGTTTATGTTTCCCTTCCTTTTCACTATAATTCAGGTTAATCATAGGGTATCTGTGTAGGCAGACAAAAATAGATGCCCACACACGTTTTCCCAGACACCCAGACTCCTTTTTACATGTTCCTTTGCTTCTGCATTAGGATAGTTAAATTCTGTGGAGATTACTTGTTGTTTGTTTTATATAGCATTAGTGATTGGAATCCACACCACGGATTGCTTTTCAAGGGGAGATTACATGTATGGGTATGTGCCTAGATTATCATTGAAATATGTATTATATAAACGCGTATGTGTATGAACACATGCTCAAATAAATACATAAGCTAAGAGCCTGTTCTTAAAGCCAAGGAAGGGCCATCTGTAAGGGCAGAAAGAGAGGCTTAGTTTCTTTTCAGCCATGAGGACCAAACCATGGAACCCTAAGTGATCTGTCCAGTGCCTCACAGTAATTTAGTGTCAGACATGAGTGTAACCTATACCTCAGTCATTCCAGGCCTCAACCATTTCATCATTTTCTTTCCTTAGCAGTAATATTTCTGATTTGTTCCCCCAGACTCATGTTGGGGTGGTACCTTCCCTTTTATAAGATGTCCTTCTGAAGTCAAATATTCAAATCCAGGGTTGATGGAAGGAAAGGCAGTTTTTCAGGGTTTGACTGTATTGAACTGATTTAAAGTTACATGACTGAATGACCATTTGGTGCCTATTTTTTCACATTTTTTAAATGTAACCTTTGAATCACTGCATTTGTATTAAATGGAAATGAAATTTGATCCTGAATAGATGAGATCTTTCTGACAAAGATAAAATAAGGGGAAAAAAATGTGCACATGTGTATAATGTGAATATTATTGCCTTGAATTTTCTAAACAAAATCTGATTTGCTGCTAGGTACAAACATTAGTTTGTAATACTGTCCTTACAGCAAATCATAAAAATTGTTCTGTTATCTGTTTTGCTATTCTCAGAGATTGTTACAGGACAGTTCTGCAGTGTACACAATTTTAAAAAGGAGTTGGGAAAAAACATATCTAAATATCCACTTTTTAGTTATTACTAAATGTTTGTTGTAACAGCAGTTAAGGATTTAAAAATAAACAGGATACTGGACAATATATGCAAACAACATGCTCAGCCTGCTAATTTGCAAAAGAAAATGCCAGGGTATGTCATCTGTGAACCTACTAGTAGGATGTGCAGAATATTCACATCACCACCAGCATTCTGCCAGAGATCCTGATTTCCACCTTGCTTAGCTGTCACTGCAACTGCTTTCCTCCAAACGTGTCTGCAGATCTTGTTTGGAGTTAAGAAGTGTTTCTTGTAGTCACTGCCATCATGGCCTGGACCTCACTGTTTTCCTAAACTGAGCTTCTGCTTTCTGCTGTATTAGAGGTAGAAAACAGTGGTTGTTATCCTTGGGCAGGTGATACTTGGTCAGACAACATCTTTTCAGATTAGTCTTTCCAGCTTCAGTCTAAAATAAATAGTATGAATGGCAAATAAACATTCTCCCACTCAAAATATACAAAAAAGTGACAGTCTATTGATGAGTTAAATAAGTATCATTATGCCACTATACAAAATAATTAAACTAATCCATTGAATTGCAAAGAAAAATGTTTCCAGATCACTTGCCTATTTTTGAAAATTCTATACTTAACTTTGCTACATGTATATTAGTAGAAAATACCATAGACGTAATCTCACAGCAATAAATAAATTTAAATTTAATTTATTAAATTAAATATCATAAACCAACTCATTTTAGAGTTACTTTGCATTTTGTACCTGAATTTTACATTATAGAATCATATTCTTTTATTAGAATTTCTGTGTTGTCAGTAGAAGACAACAAGATTTACTTACTGCAGCCTAGTTTAGCAGGATGATTTTGATATTGTTTTAAACCCACAATGGGGAAAACTGTTTCATCTAGGAGATCCACTGCTGTATGATTCTGATAATAAGCCTCAAGAACTTTGTCAGAAAGGCATCCTTTTTGAAATATATCAAAGAAATCTTAGCAGCGTCTAATCAGAACATGTTAATACTTTATAAAAGCTGATAAAATCTTTCTTGTCTTGACTGTGAAAGTGCCACAATAAGCAGAAAGAAATGTGGCTATCTTTTTTTCTTTCAGCTAATACATGCATAATTTGCAATGTTTAGAAAATTACTGTGCTTAGAACTGCACTTCTCAGAAAGAAGTTTCAACTTTCACTGAATTGCTAAGTGTTTAGAAAATCATGATGATGGCATTTTGACTACACAGAGAAGAAAACAGTGAAAAACAATAATGCAATTGTTTGAAAGGCCTAGTAGGTTTGGATTATTGTTCTCCCTGTTTCATATTTCAGATATATTAATATTTCGGTTGGTGGGTATAACAACAATTTTCCTAAAGAATGAATAGGAACTCCGTATTTGAGGCAAAAGTCTTAGTGAAATTATTTTTGGTTTAGATATCTACGTGAAATGTAGCTCTAGGACTGGGCTTAAAAGCAGGTGATTGCAACCACTAGGCAAATCAGCAGTGCTTATAAAGAACAGCTCAAATGTGCGGGTTTACTGCGCTCTGATGTCTGTTTTATTGACCCATTTAAAAGGACAGCAGCTCCAAAGAGCTGTCTAGTCCAAAGCTACCTAGTTTGAAAGTTGCCAGTCTTTGCTTTACATTTTAAGATTAGGGATACAAACACAATCTGTCTGAAGTGAGCTAATCTGGTGTGATGAGAGTGAATGTTCCTTAATTGCAATTTAATTAATTGCATTTGTGCTTTTAGACGTGGAAATTATTAATGCTTAAGATGAAATCTGAGAATTAATAGGACCTGAAGTATTTTGCTTTACCTATTATTTCTGACAATTCATCACTTTTTCATCCGCAACAACTCAAGCTTACTGGCATGAATCCTCATCTAACTAGATCATTAATCTTTCAAGGGGTGTAAACTTGAGCTGTAGTTCTTGGTCACTATGAGAATATAATTTATTTCTGTGGATCTTTTATATTCATAAAAATTCACTGTATTTTCTATGACTGTACAAAAAATAAGTTGGGGCTTTTGCATCTACAAAATACAGGGTGATTTTTTGTTGGGGATTTTATAGTGCTTCTGTGACACTGGTAGCTCACGCTATAGACAGCTGCTTTGCTGTGAGTCTTTGACTATACAGCTGTTATTAATGTGGGGTAGGTCTAAACTGAATGTCCTAAGTTAAGGTTTAAAATTGAATTAGACCTTAAATTAAATTCTTATTTTACTAAAGAATGGTCAGCATCTGAATTTGAGCAGAAATTAGCTTCAATTTATAATCCAAGTTGCCTGATATTTAAATGTCATCAAAGCCTCAAGTGTTTTGCCAAATTGGCACCATTAACATCTAATATTTATTTTAAAATGTACGTATGGATGTGTTTAGGGGTTTTTTGTTGTTTCATTGTTCAGCTCTTTTGTCTTCAGATCCAATGTTAAGCCAAAGTACTTTGCACAATTTTTCCAAGAAACCTTGCTTAGGGTCCTCAAGCATTTCAGGAAATATTGGGATAAGTACAACAACAACAGCAAAGTGTACAAAACTACCTACACCTATAAGTGTTTTTTCTTTTTTAGGCATATTTATTTTTATATGCTCACCTACATACAATACACAAAGGTTTGCAGCTTTTACAAAAGTAAGATTGTTAATACAGTAGGTGTTCGGAACTGAACAACAAATGGGTAACTGAACTGAGAATTAAGGAAAAGAGAACAAGATGTGTAAGAATGAAATTAATTGTTTCATGTCAGGATCAGATGTGATTGTTTATGTTTTACTGTCATGAGACAGCACAACTGTATTATGACCAGAAGGCTGATTTCATATTTCAGTTTTTACAGAATCACAAAATGGTTGGATCTGGAAGGGACCACTGGGGGTCATCTAGTCCAACCTCCCTGCTCAGGCAGTCACATAGAGGACATTGCTCAGGATTGTGTTCAGATGGCTCTTGAATATCTCCAGGGAAGGAGACTCCACAACCTTTCTAGGTAACCTATTCCAGTGCTCAGTCACCCTCACGGTGGAGAAGTTCTTCCTCATGTTCGGGTGGAATTTTTGGTAGTTTAGCTTATGCCCATTGCCCTTCATCCTAGCTCCTAGCACTACCATGAAGAGTCTGGACCTTTCTCTTGGCACCCTCCGTTCAGATACTTATATACAGTGACCAGATGACCCTGAGCCTTCTCTTCTCTAGGCTAGACAGGCCCAGCTCCCTCGGCCTTTCCTAATGTGAGAGGTGCTCCAGACTATTCATCATTCCAGTAGCCCTTTGCTAGACTTGCTCCAGGAGCTCCATCTCTCTTGTACGTGGGAAGCTCAGAACTAGACACAGTACTTCAGTGAGTACTAGACTCATTGCCACTGATCACAACCCTTTGAGACCTGCCATTCAGCCAGTTCCCAATCCAGCTCACCATCCACTTATCCACTTCACACATCCTGAGCTCGCCTATGAGGATGTCATGGGGAACGGTGTTGAAAGCCTTGCTGAAATCCAGAGACAACATCCTCTGCTCTCCCTTCATCTACCCAGCTTGTTGTCCCAACATAGAAGGCAATCAGGTTGGTTAAGCATGATTTCCCCTTGGTGAATCCATGCTGACTATTCCTGATAACCAACTTGTCTTCTACGTGCTTAGACATGGCCTCCAGGATGAGCGGCTCTGTCACCTTTCCAAGGATTGAGGTGAGGCTGACTAGCCTTTAGTTCCCACAGTCCTGGTTCTTGCCCTTTTTGAACACTGGGGTGGCATTTGCTTTCTGCCAGCCCTCAGGCACCTCCCTTGATTGCCATGACCTTTCAAAGATGATGGAAAGTGGCCTAGCAATGGTATCTGCCAGCTCCCTCAGCGCTTGAGGGTGCATCCCATCAGGGACCCTGGATCTGTGGATGTCAGGTTTGTCTAAATGATCTTTAACCCAATCCTCTTGCATCAAAAGGAAAGACTTTCTTTAGTCAGACCTTCTTCCTGATCTTCTGGGTCAGGGATTCCTGAGGGCTGTCCTTGGATTGAAGACTGAAGCAAATGTGGCAATTAGTATTTTTTTTGTCATCAGGGCCCCTACTCCATTCAGTAGTGGGCCACATTTTCCTTAGTTTTCCTCTTATTGATGCATTTGAAGAAGCCGTTCTTGTTTACCTTGACATTCTTAGCCAGATGTAATTCCAAATATATGTATTTGTATATATTATTGGCTCTCCTCATCACATTTCTGCATACTCTGACAACATCCCTATACTCATCCCAAGCTGCCTGCTTGGGATGTCCCTGCTTTCATCTCCTGTATATCTCCTGCTTGTATTTGAGTTTTGACAGGGGTTCCTTTTATACCTGTGCTGTTCTCCTGCTCGATTTTAATTGAGTTTTCAATATATATATTCTGTGGAAATGTGTCTGAGTATAACAACATTCAAATATATGTTCAGATTAAATGACCAAGCCAATTATTTCCTCAAAAGTATTTATTAGAATTGTGTTGGAGGCATACAAGGTAACAAAATCATGACTATGCCACTTGTTTCTGAATTAATTTCTCTCACCCTTGGCAGCATGCTTTTTGTTAAATAATTATTCCTATATTTGAGGCATTCTTGTAATACTATAGCAAATGAAAGTTGCAGCAATCTATGTATTTGTTGAATAAATGAGCTTGCACTTACAATACAGTCAGTCCTGCATTCTCGAAAGTGGCAAATGTGGCTTAATTGGGTAGTAAACAATGAAGCCTTCCTGTAATTGTGCTGTTCAGTGACTCAGTATGTTGTGTTTTCTTCCAGACGGTATTTACCGGAATTAGCTGCTATATATTAATCGTAGGTAGGAAAAGGGCAGGGGCTGTCAGAGGGAGCATTTGTATATTGCTGGACAGCTGCTGTCATAAGGCTACGGGGTTCCATTTCTGGATCACCTTGCAAAAGCAGATAGCATATTTAACTTTTTTTAATTATTGTTTTTCCTCAAAATTATTAAGCAGCCACGGTTCCTTTTGCACTGAACTTTGAAATGAGCTAGTGCTTAAATGGTTTACTTTGTTGTCACTCATCTTTGTAATGATAAACAAGGTAAGGCACTTAGTGACGAGAAAAAAAAACAGTTGTTTTTTTTTTAATAAGGTTTTCCCCATCAGTGCATGTTCCTTTGTCAGTTAGGTGAAAGCAAACTAGGCTATGTTCGGAAGCACTGGTTTTTGCACTGGGTAATTTAGCAAATTTTCTCATTGAGAAAAATGTATTTTGATTATAATGTATATCCTTAACGCACTTAATCTGCATGTCATGAGAACACTTGGCCTTCATCCCCTTCCTTGTACTCTATTAATCTTCTAGCTTTTTTATCACAGCCCTCACACTGAATAATGCCATAAACTAGAAAACCAAAGTATGACACCAAAGAGAAACAAAGAACTATTATTGAATAAGATGAATGTAGTACCAGTTCTGCTAATTCTAATTGACATAGAATTTAGTGAGGATTCTTCTGTCACATCATCCATCATGGACAGACATTGGGTGGGAGAGAAGTAAGCAATTAAAAACATGTTCTTCATTTCAGGTATTTTGTGATTTCTTATTCTGTTAGGTTTCATTGACTGCTTCCCTCTTCCTGCCGAGTATGAAATCGTTTGTCAGGTTTTGAGGTTAGAATTAGTGTCCCTGAAAAGGCTCACAGTGACAGCCACTGAGGATGGAGTATAAATATATTTTACTTCTAGAACAGGTGCTGCATTAACAATGACAGTTGAAGCTTCCCCAGGCTGCCCCATTATCATATGCTTCCACTTTGGCCTGTGGAATAAACTCTTACTGATGAAATCTAATATTTTGACATTCAGGTCAATGGACTTTCATGCAGCACAGTCCACCTGTAGCATCCCCTCCCTGAGGAAGCTATCAAGTGCTGTGCAGGATCTCTAACAGGATTGAAGTATTTTATATGCAGTAAGGACAGTCAGAGCTATGCGAGCTAAAATAATAAGCGTAATCAAATTTCATACTCCAAGGAATATACCAATTGCCTCAGGGATCAGGAAAAATTTGACTCCATGTTCACCTTTTGTGCTACTTCATGCAAACGGAGCAGCTGTACAGGGCAGAAAGTCCTCTAAGGCACTGGTTGTTGTCCACTTTTTCTAGCAGGGTAACAAATTATATAAACCAGTGGTTCAACAAACTAGAACCTATAGAAGAGAGAAAATCTTAAGTACTATTAAAAAAAAGATAAATCAGGGTTGGGAGAGAGATTTTCTACACTGGAGCACCTTAAATTAGAAAATTGATTACTTTAGAATCATGTTTGGTTTTGATTTGTCTTACATCACAATCCTAAATACTGCAACTTCAATCTTCTAGTTAATATTTTGCATGTAAATGCACTTGTAAAGCTGTTGGTATCAACCAAGTATTCCCTGAGGCAAATCCTGGCACATGCAAACCTTTCATCACACCAGTTTGAAATCAGAAAGCTAAAGCACTTAAAAAAAAGAGCTTAATTATTGCATTCCTCTATTTCTTTATTTGTGTGACAAAAAACTGCAGGTACTTTTGAGCAGGCTGTCAACTCATTTGTGAACCATAGTAAAGACACCCACATGTCTTTCTGTTTCTGTAAAGGTGGTGGGGAAGCATTCTTAGCTTACCCAGCAAGGCTGTTTCAGCCCTTCCTTGTGTAAGGTCAGTTTAGAAGGTACAGTGCGTGTAACTGATGGCTTTAACGTGCATTTTGGACTAAGATTAGAGCTTAGTTTAGGGGTACCCAGTTCTTGATATTCCTTTTTAGACGTAAATGGAAACAAAGTTACAACAACAAACTCCTTAGTTAAGAGCGGAAAGGGAGATTTAATACAGGATATTGTGTTTTGAAATGTTATCTCAGAACTCAACCTGCTTTTTTATAACAGGTGTAACCCCACCTGATGGAACCAATGCATTTTGAGCGTGCTGGGGACTTAGGGGGGGTGTTAGTGACCTTGACCAGCCCCACCTGGTCCCAGGCACTATTTAAGCTCAGAACAGCTCCTTCCAGCTTTTTCCAGCAATGCTGCAAGCAGACAGTTTCTCTTCAGGCCCTCTGGACTTACCTCTGGACTTACCTCTGGACTTCCAAGGTTGGTTTTGGATTTGATCTGGCTTGATGACCCTGCACCTCAAAGGAGCCTGTTGCCATCGCCAGCTGTTGCAGGTATGTGGGTTGGTGAGATCCCTGCCCACCAGCATTGCACAGGGTCCCTGCCTGCCCTACCTCAGTTCTGCAGGACCCTTCTCACATGGTGGCCACAGCGCAGTGGGATGAATCCCTTGACCAGGTGTCTGCTTCATTTCATAACCTGGTTTTAAAAGTCTGGGGTTTGTGATGTTTGTTTCTGCTTTGGTTTCCTTATCAAAAAGTGACCAGAGGCCTCTTGAAGTGAGGGGGTGATAATCTCCATGGGGGGGAAGCTGGGGGGTGGAGGGTTTGAGGTATGCATTTTTCTGGTTTATTTTTGTGGGGCTTTGTTGTTCTGTTTTAAGTTGGTGCCCTGAAGTATGGTATTTTCTGAAGGACATGGTGATTCCTTCCCAATTTGATTTTTCTGTTGCAAAAACCCAGCCTGGTTGTTTAGTTTTGGGGGTTTTGGTTGGTTGGTTTTTGGGTTGGTTTTTTTTGTTTGTTTTTGGTTTTTTTGCCTATATGAGTATCTGGTATTTGGTGGTATGGGCTGGAGAAGAGGTGAAATGTTAATTAAGATTTTTGATCTTCTTTACATGTTATTAAATTGAGTAACTTGCTAAAGTCAGTGATGTTTTACCAGTATAATAATAGCTTTTAATCTAACAACTCTGATAACTGCCTGTTATAGTTTTGCATGTGTGTTCTCTTGCGTTAACTTTGGTGAGTCTTTTAAATATCGGTCTTTGTTAATTCTAGAAGAAGATGCACATCCTAGTGAGAACATCTATGGAGGTGCAGGTAAAGTCCTTGAAAGCTGAGATGGTGGAAAGGTCAGGGAGATGATAATCAGGGCTCAGAAAAAACTGGGTCAGTCTATGGACAGAAGAGGGAAGAGGAAAAGGGGCTGGTGCTGAGAGGACAATAATTACTGCCTGATGGCTGCCAGCTGAGGTGAGGACGGAAGTAGAAGTGCTGTAAGTGTGTTCTTGGTGTGCATGCCACAGTAGCTTAAGTAAAGGAAGATGTCCTGGTAATGGAAATAAATGGTGTACTGTGGATTTGCAGAGCAAAACAATGCTCTGGAAGGACAAAGGATAAGATGTTAAGTGCGCTAGACTTGGAACTGTAAATTGGATATTGAGCAGAAGTGAAAGAGGCAGAAGTAAAATTAGCTGACTTAAGAAGGGGGACATGTAATGCTGAAAGTGAAAAAGAAGACTGCCTGTCTATAGAATATGGTAGCTTAAAGGAAATGCAGCTTTCCTGGCCACGGCCCTGTTGCTACCCATCTGAATATCTGAAGAGCAGCATATTATGAGTAAAAGGCAGCTCTTCCCTGGTCTTTGCTAAGAAAGGTATATCCTGCAGGTATGAAAGCAGTATGCAAAAAGATAAATAAGACTGAACCAATTTTAACTATTGATATTCGTCATGCTGTCATGCACTTCAAGGGTAGTTTTGATTTTATCACAGAACAAAATGGCAGCTTGCTGAACACTTTCTCCTAGTGCTTTTTTTCAGGGCTCCCTGTGTGTCTTATGAGTCACCTGACAGGTCTTGGATGTTAGCTGCCATAGTTACATTTGCTGTTTGTATTATTCAGGTGTGAGTGGGGGAACAAGAAAGAGTTTGATGGTGCAGCTTCTTTCAGAGGGCTTGCAGCTTGAGCTGGATGGGCTGCCTTAGATCTGATATTAAAATCAGTACCTTACTCTTTGTAATATGCAGAGAATCAAATCACTTGGGTGGCTGCTGCTGGTTTAATAGTATAATTGAGTAGTCTAAGCAGCATCTTAGCAGCTGCTCTAAGAGGCTTTAACCTCAGTGTATACACATTTCCTGGGTTTTTGTTTTACAAAGGGATTATTTTCATATTTATTGTAATCACTTTAAGTACCGTAGGCTTGATTCCTGACTGCCTTGTGCCTTCTGCTGTCATTTACAACTGCCTAAAAAGACTATAAAATGTGATGACACTAGAATGGCTGCAGTCTTCTTATATTTGTAGAGAGTTGAATGGTTGTACATTATATATGGCAATGGAAAACCAGGCCATGTGCAGAACAGAAAGTCATTGCTGTGGTGTAGGTGAGTACATAGTAAAAAAAAGGCAGTGTAAGGAAAAAACCGCAGTGGAAACTTTAGCCTGTAATTTGAAATTGAGTTTCTGTTCAAATTTCTCTTCATGTCTGCTGTAGTGCTTGGGCTTGTTTGGAATTCTGTTGATCCTCAAGGCAATCCTTACTTTAAACAGTGGTTGGGGTTTTTTGTTTGTTTGGGGATAGGTAGGGCATTTGAGGAGGTGGTTGTTTTGGTGTGTTTTGTTTCTTGGTGGTTTTATTTGCTTGGTTGGTTTGTTTTTTTCCCCTCAGACCATATTCAGTAGGTATCTTCAGCTGTTTGCAGTCTGCTGTGCCAGGAGTGAGCCAGGTGCTGGAACCGGCTGTAGGAAAGTAATGATTTTAGGTAAACATAAAGGAGAATATGAAGCTGGGGTTCGCAACTAAAATGCACCTTAACTGTGCTTAAAAAAAAAAAGTGAACAGGAGGCAGACTTTTGGTTGCTGCATCAAAGCTTGGAGTAAGCTTGCAGAACCTGAAAGTTTGAGCTAGTTAAGGCTATACTGCTTCAGAGGCCAAGTTTGAATGGCAGAATTTCTCTTCTGAGAGCCAGCTGTTTCACCAGAGCAAAGTATGTAGAGGACAGATGTGTAGGTTTAGGCTGGCAGCTGAACCTGAGATGACAAGAAAGCCCTTAGTTTGCTATTAAGACACATTTCCATTTGCCCATGTGTACCTCATTCAACCTGAATGTTCTAGTTGTATTTCCACTCAAGCTGGAAATAGCTAGATATCCTTACAAGTGCCAGGGGAAAAACAGAGGAGTCACCTGTTATGGACAGCTTATGTGTCACTGTCCATGACTCTGCTAGCACAAAATGCCCAATCTTAAGTACGGCAAAAAATCTTAAATCTTATTAGCATTTATTAAGGGGAAGGTGGAGGATGCATTTCAGAGATTTTGTAGTTCTGACTTTCCATGTGAAGAAATCACTCCGTTATTATGTTTGGAAGTGGCATATTTCCAAGGTTATGTTGTTGCCAAGGCAAAAGGTTCCATCTTGTGCTTCTAGCCAAGCCTGACTTACTAAGGGTGTTGGGAGGAATATGTTTTCCTTCCAGAATCTTAATTATGTTGACTTTAACTCACGATAGGAGATTCTGCCAGCTGTCAGCTACTGCTTGGATCTCTTACTAATTAAAACTCTGAGGAAGCCTATTAAAGGTGTTCAAAAAGCCAAATCTCCCTTTAAAACATCTCTGGCACTGCAACAAAGAGTGTGAGACAATGATATTGCAGCATAGGTAACTTGTCTTTTGCTTTTCATCTTGGCAATGTGCCAGTTGTGTTACCTGGTTATATGGGCTCTTCATTCAAAGCTCTTCCTGTGAACGGACTGAAAGGAATTTGAGGTGAAACGTTGCTGTTATTCTGTTCCGATATATGTGATATTCAGACTTTTCTAAAGCGACGACTGTGTGTCGTTGTTTAAGGCCTGCCACACAGCCCACTCACTCACCCCCCCCTTCCTCCCTCAGCTGCCAGAGGGATGAGGAAGAGAATCAAAAGAATACAACTCCCACAGGTTGAGATAAGAACAGTCTATTAACTAAGGTATAACACAAACCAC
>WYDI02011193.1:0-28600 GCA_009867235.2 Psittacus erithacus
AAGCCCCAGGAGATATTTTTGGGGTTGAAATAATGGGAAATGTAGTCTTCTTGTGGAATGCTGGCTCAAGGATGGTGGAGGTACTAAAAGAAAACAGTGGATATACATTATTTGGGACCCACAAATGGCTCCCTTGAGATTTAATAACCCTGTGAAAAACACATGTATGTATTTGAATACCAAGGGAGAAATTTAATTTGTTTTTTTGGGGTTGGGTTTTTTTTTTTAATACCACCATGTTTGACTTCCAGAGCCCAAACATACAGTGCTAATACATGGTGGTGATAATCTCATGAATATCAAATACACCAGAAAAAAAACCCCACTCAGGTTGCAATATTCATGCCTTACTGTTTTGTTGCTCCCATTCTTACATGCTTGCACCAAAGTTAGTTAGTTAGCCAAGATCTTTCCAGCTAGTGAGATTAGTTTGACATCTATTTCTGGTGTCTTTTACATGAATGACCCTTTGGGGAGGAAGAACTAGCGAGCTAAGAGACAACAGCATGAACTGTGAAACAGCCCAAGGAGGGCTCTGAGCAGTGTCGTACCTTAAATATATGTGAAACAGTCTGCCTCACGAGGAGAAATATGTAGTCAGATGGCAGCTGAGGGGTGGGCTGCAGTCTGAAATGCAGCAGGTGGAGAAGAGATGTAGGGAATGACTGAGGAGGGGAAATGAAGCCTGAGTGTGTAAGGACATACTGATGGCCATCAAAGAAGAGCTGATGTTGGGAAGGCATGGCTCTGTCCCCCGTTCAGGTGCAGCCAAAGTATACAAATCTTCTAATAAAGAATATAAATCTTCTTAGATTTGTAGCAAGTGTATTGCAAAAATTGAATCACATGGGTTGGAAGGACATTCAAACATCATCTAGTCCAATGTCTTGTATATGGGAACCCTGCTGGAACCTCTTTTTAATATGAAGCCTGGCAGGAGCTGAAGACATTCGTAGGATGAGGCTTCTGTGGACAATCCTGGTTTGGCTGTATCGTGGTTTACGCCCAGCCGGTAACTCAGAACCGCACAGCCACTCGCTCACTCACCCCTCTTCTTTCCTGCTCTGCTCCCAGAGGGATTGGGAAGAGAATCAAAAGAATGTAAATCCCGTGGATTGAGATAAGAACAGTCCAGTAACTAGGGTATAACACAAACCACTGCTGCTACCACCAGTAATAATAATGATAAGGGAAATAACAAGGAGAGAGAATACAACTGCTCACCACCTGCCACTGATACTGAGCCCAACCCAAGCAGCGATCTGGGCCTTCCAGCTAACTCCCCCCAGTTTCTATACTGGGCATGACACGCTGTGGTATGGAATACCCCTTTGGCTAGTTTGGCTCAGGTGTCCTGTTTCTGCTGCCTCCTGGCTTCCTGTGCCTCTCTTCACCGGCAGAGCATAAGACTGAAAAGTCCTTGATCAGAGTAAACATTATTTAGCATAACTAAACATCAGCGTGTTGTCAGCGTTGTTTTCAGGCTAAAGTCAAAAACGCAGCACTGCACCAGCTATAAAGAAGGAGAAAAATGACTGCTACAGCTGAACCCAGGACAGTCTGCTTCTGGTTTTCTCAGTGTTTTCCTCTTATAATTGTGTAGTGCATGCTGGAAATGATCAATCAAGCCTCATGCACGTAATCGTTTCATGCTAGCAAGTGAAAAATCAATTCGTGTTCGAAGGAGTAAGCAGTAGTATGAGCTTCACCTCCCTGGAGTCAAAATAGGTTCCTTGATGAAGACGATGACAATGAAAGCTGAGCTCTTGATGTGTAAGCAACACACAGGTGCTCATATGCAAAAAATAAGAGGGGGTTTCCTATGTTCATTTAACATGCTACATTTATCTTTCCAGTAAAATAAAGATAGGAAGAAGCGACTACTTGTTGAATGCCAAATGTGCATCAGTAAAGCCAGAGGGATTATTCACAGTTTATCCAGATGAGAATGTAGTTGGTCAGTTCTGACAAAGACATTATTCATTGTGTATTTCTGCTTTCTGACTCTAGGTTTGAATTTTCAGAACTATTCTGGCAAGTCTGTTGGAAGGTTTTGTTGCTCTCATTTGTGAGAAATGCCTGCTGTTGGATGTAAATTACAGGGAAAAGAAACTTACATGATTTTTCTGTGCTGCAAAAACAAAACCTGATCTCATCCAGGTTATAAATTGTCCAGGAGGTAAGAGTGGTCAAGGAACTGTTGAATGAATAAATGGAAGGTTAGATCAACATGACTCATCAGATATTATAACCATTCACCCAATGTCATTTGATCTGCATTACATTAAAGGCCGCTATTCCCTCACTCTTAAATTTCTGACCTCTTTCCCTCCCTTTAAAGTTTACAACTGAGCCATCCAAACCATATATTAAACCTTTGGTTACACATCATTTAAGTTCTGTTCTGTTCTCTTGTGAGTCCAAAATGTGAAGAGACCATTATAACACTGACTTGCATTAGGTGGAATATTTTGATCATCTGACCTGTCCCTTTTTTTAGCAAGCAGCATTTAAAAGTAAACATGAAGTGTTCTGATGCAAAAGAGCTTTGCCAGATTAAAATGAAACTGGAAGATGAGTTCAGTGTAGCATGTAGCTATTCTGAATTGGTTTTATTTTGATTGAAGTTTTATTACTTCAGGATGTCTATCTGTAGCTTAGGTAATATTCACTTCTCTTCAGTCTGGGATTCACGAATGCACTGCTGGCTGAGAGAAGAGCTCATGATGTGAAATGCAAGTACTCAGTCTTACAGAAGCCATATTTCTGGAATCTGTCCTTTTCGCTGAGTTAGGCTATGCTGCTCACAAAGGAAGAAAAGCACCAAAAGCATGCACAAATGCAAGCTGTGACCTCCTTTCTAGGAGGTTACTGATGAAACCTGAAGAGGAAAAGGGTGGAGAATCACACAATGGGTCCTAAACCACTTCATTTTTATTAGATTAGGAAAGTAATAGTATGGATGGATGTCCCATCTTGGCTAAACTACAGAGGAACATGGCATCTTATTAACACAATTCTAGTAACAATTTGTTTTAGCACTAGCACTGGAGAAGGTGATTAATGTTGTATGTGCTGTGTTTCATTCTGTCCTGATGAATCTGCATGGATGCCGTGGTGTGCCATGGGGGACTGCTTGCACTTGTTAGCTGAATGCAAGTGTTTATGGACAATTAAACTTCCAATTTTTGATTCACTCTTTGAAAGGTTGTGAGGTTGCTTTTTTTTAATTTTTCTTTTTTTCTTTTCTTTCCAGGATAGACCAAGTTTCTGATAGATCTGTGCCTTTCAAGTCTCTTAGAATGTGCAACTATAGCATGAATTTAGAAAAATAGTCTCATTTCTTTAGAAATCCATTGATAGTAATGTACGGAAAGACTCTTACATTGATCTTCTCTCGATAGCTATGTTGCAATAATTATTCTTTTAATGTTTGCATCAATCTAAATGTTTTCCTCTTTGTGCTAGCTCCTACTTGGATCTCCCTAGATGACAATCACGGCACTTTGACATCTTGCATTACTTTAATACCAATGATTCAAAACAAAGCAATGCCAAAGGGGACAAAAGTTCTGTCAAGCCATTAAAATCTTCTTTGCCATTAACACAATTAAATTGATGCATAAGCATTTAAAGTTATTAGCAAGTGCTGCCAGCAGAAGCTGGTTGTGATTGCATAATATATAGTGGGCTTTATTGAAGTAAAATGATATGTTTATTGTTATTATCATCATTAGTTCTGAAGTAACATAAACTTAAACAGGGCTGTGAATTGTGAGAGAACTGTGAAACAAGTTAAAACATGCTCTGCCCTGTTTTAACAAGTTAAAACATGCCCTGCCATGTAAAACATGCTCTGACTGTTAACAGTCAGGAACAGGATTATGACAATTAAGACATTTCTAAACAAAAGAATACACATGGTATCTTGGTTAACCATTAAAAATGGCATGTGTAATGGTAGGGAGGGGTTTTAAAGAGAGGACTTCTGTATCTCTGCTGCTGTCACTCTTCCCAGTCTTGACTCACTTGGCTGGTTTTTGGGCTGCTCCTGTTACTGCTGTGAAAGGTTTTGTGGTTGGTGTGCAAGCTGATGGGGGGAGTATTTGTTTTGTTTTCTCATATTCCAGCATACTAATTTTTCAATGAAAAAAATCAGGAGTGCATTAGAGACATATGTACTCCCACTGTCCCACTGCGCAGTGTGGCAATATTGGTTCTTGCTGGTCTTAAAGTTAGCTCTTCCTCACTGAATGGAGAGTTAGTATGGGGTATGGAAAACAGAGATTAGCGAGGAATTCACAGGTATTGAGAGGGAAAAATGTGATTTAAGTGAAATGCTGGTGGGTAAAGGAAGGCCAGTGAAGTACTGGAATATCAAGTTGTGCAGTGTGAGGGTGGGCTGCATGCCTATTGGAGTTAATGCTGATCATCCGCTGGAAGTTCTCAAGCTAGGTTTGTTAGGTAGAATTTTAGCAAAGTAGAAACTGGGGACTTTTTTCTGGTCAGTTGAGTGTTTTTAAGTGATGCTATGCAAAAGAAAATTATAATCTATAGTTGCTGAAGGAGATAAAAATCACTAATATCCCTGCAGTGTACTCATATTCACTTGAGTACTTCTTTACCAAGATATTGATGAAGTGTTGGAAATTCAGAGAACAGTGATGAAATAAGCCACAGGAATGGAAAATGTGTATCAGGAAAGAAAGCAAAAGTTCAACATTCATAGTTTGAGAAAAGTGAAGTGAAATTCTGCATGTCCGTGCATGGTGTAAATATGAAGGAAAGAAATGAGTAGTAGGAAGAGCTCTATAGAAAGGCTGAGGTGTCACTGAAAGCAAAATTTTAACAATTATCACAAAAAAGGGCAGAACAGTTTACAGCACTGGTCCGTATTTTATTAAGGGAAGGGATGGGAGACCCATTTCCCTACAGTTTCTGTGTCAGACTAGTGATAGTACAAGAAGATATGGGGAAAATGTGCTACTTTAGCAGAGCATGAACTTGATGATCTAATAGGCCATTCTGGTCTTCAGCTTTTGTGGCTGTGTGAATTTATTCTTGAAGCTTAGTGCTGGCTGAAATACAGGAGGAAAGCCATGGTTGGTGCTTCTGGTCAGGCTCCATAGCAGATTAGGATGATAGGGATTAAGTTTAGTCATGAGTGTCTTTTACCAAACTAGTTACCAAGGGCACTACAGTGAATTGTCAGGCAGAAAAGTGTCACTGAATATTCATGAAGTGCTTACCTGGTTTTTGGTACCTTCTTAAATGCTGTTTCTTCTCTTCTGCTGTACCCCTGTGATAAGGGCCCATCACAACTTACCTACAAGTGCTACAAAATGGTGGTACACACAGGTCCGCCTGTTGTTTCTGTAATTGTTCACAATAGTTAGAGGTTTTGAGCTCTTTCATGTCCTTGGAATGAGGTATTGTGGCACGTGCTGTAAGTACCATTTAAAAATGAGTGTTTTCAATTGGAAAACATTAAGGGCACCACTCTGTGTGCGTGGGTATGGTTGTGTACACAGGTATATTGCAACTTTCTAAGGGGAGAAGGAGTATCTGTCAAGCCTCTTGAGGTGGGTTCCCCTGTGCTGTTCAGTCTTCAGAGGGTACTTAACCTGCAACAGGCTGATGAAGTGAGAGACAACAAAATCAGCAACCACTCTTACAGTCCAACCAGTATTTTACTACAGTAGGTATTTAAGTTTTAAGAGCTGCCTTGGCTGTTAGCCTATTAAGCTGTAGGATAAGATAGTTGATGATAACAGCTTTCTTCTAACTGTTATCACCTCTGTCCTTCGCTGCAGCGTGCAGCAAGGTAAACCAGACCTCACCTTCTCTTTGAAGGCTGCTGATAGGAGTAGCAGCGGGATCTTCTTCAGTACAGAAGTTTCAAGCAATTCCAGTGCCAGTCCTCAGCTGTGAGGAAATCAGAGTACTTTATTGCTTCAGAAGTGTTGTTAGTAGCACAAAGCAGTGTGGAAGAAAAAAACCCAACTTTTGACAAAATGGATCCTGCTGATGATTTGTGTTGATCTAAACTGGAAAATCTGGTAGGCAGCAAGCATGGATACAGCAATCTTCAAACAGAGGCTTGTTACCTGTTCACCTCTGTGGTTGTGGTCACTGAACTTCACATCCAGCACCTGACTAAACATTTCTTTCTTTCTTTACACCTAGGTCCCCAATGACTCCAGCTGTGTGGAAGACATATTACGGGTAAGTAATACTCTTTGGTTTTGCATCTTCTGTATAACTGTCGTGCTGTTATTTCATCTTTCAGGGAGAAGAGTTATATGGCTGTCTTTAACACTGTAGGTAAATAATAACATTTTAGCGGGGCTGTATTAAAAACACACAGGCAAGTGGTAAGCCCAGGGTGCTCCTTAGTGAGTAAGGTTAGTTCACCTCATACTCTGCATCTGTCAGCTTGTCCCAGTCAGGATTTACGCACATTCCTGGGGTTTTTAAGCTCTTAATCTTTGTGAGTCTCTCCAGGACATATTTCTCTCCTACCCTGAGGTAGAGTTACCTTAATTCTCTCACTCATAGACTCACCTACAGTCTTCTTCTTTCTTCACCAGAGCTACAGTTGCTCATCATTCATGGTTTTGTTAAACACTCGGTTGTTTCTTTTTTCAGAAGCTCTGGTCAGTGGTTTAATACAGAAAATTAAAACCATTCCAAACTGAGCATGGCTTAATTGTAACAACCTCATATAACAATGGGGACTGTGCACAAATTGTGTACATGTAAATCTGCATTACTTTAAGATAGGCTTTTCCTCAGACACCCCAATTTTGACATCCCCTGTTGGCAGTGAGATTTGTCCGGGGTCAGGTTTGCAACCCAACAGTCCCTATCTGGAACTTATGTTTTTGTCCTCGTGGGTTAAGTCTCTCATCTGTCAGAGCTGCCTCCTTGGATTGACAGCCAACTTCCTGGGTTTTGGTATAAAGAGTATAAAATTTCAGTGGGAATTTGTGTTGACCATGTTCTTACCACTAGGAGCAACTGGTGCAGACCTGAAATAATGTGTAACAGTTGTGCCAACTTGTTTGCAAATACATGGACTTACTCTTGCGTATAAAGGAAAGTCGGCTTCTCAGTATCCATTGCAATCCAGACTTAAGTAGTTTGGGAAACTTGCTCTTGTTATGTGCACACACGTTATCTCAGAGTGCTGTTGATGTCCTTATAGGTTGCCAGTGTTGCTGCTGAAGTATGTTGAACCAGCAGGCAAGCATGCATGTGCAGACCTGCAGTAACAGAGGAATATACATCTGCATGTGAACCCAGAAGCAATGAATGCATGCTAATAAATAAAATCTACGTTCAACCCTCAAAGTGAACAGGGGTTTATTACCTATAGAACACTAAGGGAGCAAAAGCAAAGAGAATGTTGCAAGGCTATTCAAAATACTTAGTACATTTTAAATGTCTGCTTCCCCTGTTTATATATTTCAATTAGGTTCATTACTATAGTTGTAATGAATGACTTGTTAGCTGGGGAAAGCAGTTGTCTTCAGTAAACAGCATCAAAAGGAAATGTGATGCAGTGAATTTCTGGGATCAATCATCCAGGTGCCAGTTTCAATGTGGGAACACTGCATGTAAATCATAGGAAGTAGAAATGTCCTTTTTCTAATCAAAAGAAGGTGATACTGTTTCCGACCCCATGGCTGCAGTTTAAGCCAAGTCAGAATGTCCTAGGCTTCCTTCTGAAACCTGCTATGATCAGTGCAGAACTCTGCTGCGATGACAGCAGAGGGTGGGGATGAACTGCAGTGTCCCTTCAGCTGCTCCCAGTAGGCTGTTAAACTTGGGGTGAACAGAGCAGGGATGTAGCAGGTTTCCATGTCTCTGGTGATCTGTCTCACAAAAGCATGTAATGGGCACCTGAAAGGGGTATAAACCAGAAGATCTTTCTTGACTGCTGGGTGCAGATGCCTGGAGGCACTCCCAGTGCCCAGCCTTGTTATCCAGACATGGAGCAAACCTGTAAGCTGCAGGCGTAGCCAGAAGCTATACTGAGCACATGAGACCGCATGTGCCAGGTACAGGGTTGGCACAGAGCAGTGAGTGTGGGGCCTCACCACATGCACAGCTAGGTGTAAAAGCAGCAGATCACAGAACCGCTTCTGGGGCTGCCCCTCAAAGGCCCAGCAAGCCCCAGTCCCAACTGATTGCCTTCAGCAACAGCTAAATTAGGCTTTCAACTTTGTATGGTGGCTGAAGCAGACTTGGAAGTAGAAGTACCTTAGTTTTGTCAGTGACTTTGTTCTTCTCAAATTTATAATGCAGAATGAGCTAGTGGCAAATGTGTTTTGGCTGCATGCAGAGTATCATATTCTACTTGATAGGCAACAGGGAGAAAATAAAAGAATGCAGTGCCCAGCAGTGGTCAAAATCCAGTCTTCAGGCTCCCTGTGGAAGCCCTGTGGCAAGAGATTCAGGCTGTCTGCTCCAGATGAAAGGATGACCCTTGGTTTCAGCAGTGATTTGTGCTTTGAGAATGTGGATTAAGTTCCTAGCTCTGACAGATCCTTTCTAGCCTTTGGGGCCATTTATGTAGACTCTGAAGAGCCTTTGGGAGTGTGGCCCTCAGCTCCCTGATGGCAGTTTCCCCATGTAAAAAATAGGCTATTAACATTTCCATCCTGTTAGGGATGTTGCAGAGGTAAACAAAAGGGATTGCAAGGTGGGTTCTGAAGGTAGACATGGGGCTGTAATAATGTGCATTTTGACCAAACCATTAACAACAACTGGCAATTTCTGCTGTGGGCCACGTTCACTCCTGAACTGTGCACCTCAAAGTGCAGGAGGAAAGGTGCTGATGCCTGCCTTGCCCCAGCCCTGCCCATCTCCCTCTCCCTTGAGAGAGATCATTTCATGCCTTCAAGTTTTCTTTTTTGTCTCTTTTTCAGTCAGGGGATCAAGTGACTTAATTCAGTTTCATCCCTCTGAAAGACAAAGTAATTCTTCTAGGGTTTTTTCCTAGACTTTACAAGGAAGAGGTACCATGTTAAGATCTGCGACCTCTAATTTTACAGAGCTCTTTTTTCAAGCTGAACTTGATTAATGGGTTTTGTAATTGTAGAGGTTTGCGATTCCTAATCTCTCCCTTTTTTTTTTTTTCTTTAGGAAAAAAAGTTTTAATTGAGTTTATGGTCAAAAATTTCCATCAGAGAGAGGGGAAAGGTCTTGAGTCCATTCAGACCCCTGAGTCTTCAGAGACAAAATTTCACAGTCCTTCAGATTTCCTGAAACAGTCAGCCACTTATGTCATCTTGTGTAAATGCTTTAAGGACTGTTCTGATACTATAACCGAAGGTTAATGGCAGACCGGTCTCTTGTTGATTTTGCTTTCCTAACCAGGATGGCTGTAAAGGTTATTAATAATAATAAAATAATCTCTCTTGTATAACTAAGGCCAAGCTGTAAAGGTAGTACAGGAGATCTGCATTTCATAAAGGTTGCTAGTAGCAAATTAAGAGATGAAAGCGAGTACATGGGTGGTCAGTACACTTTTTTCTGTTCCAAAATGTGGCTCATTTTTTAAGCCACCATAATGGCTTTGAAAGTGTGGGTAACGTGGAAGACAGGCGCTCAACAGTGTCTGAGTGTGTAATTCACATTTTATTAATATGGACTTAAATTAGGTTGTCACTTGCTATGTGCAGCCATTAAAAAATGAGCTTGTTGAAATGTTGTGATACAAAGTGCGAATGGGGCAGTAGAAATGACATTTTAAACCGGTGTTCTGATGCTGTTACTTGTGCCACTTGTGCCACTTGTACCAGTGCTCCATCAGCATTCCCTGCTGTCATGGCATGTTATGTGACATGTTATGTTGGTCCCAGTACAGGGCTGTGTGTCGGTGCAAACCAGCAGCCATCCTGTTTCTACCTAGAATGAGCACAGGAGGGACCTCCCTTCGCATTGATTCACTTCTGGGCAGAGAGGTGATAAGCATACAACACTACACGGGAAAGAAAGAGAATCTTATTTAACTAAATGTTCTTGAGGACTTGCAGAGTAAATTGAAACTTTGGGGAAGGTGTTTAACCAATCGATTAGATGTAATCTCGCAGCAGTGAGGCTCTGATCTGTACACATAAAGCTTTCATGTCTGTGTTGCTAACCATCTGGGCAGGCATTGCTGTCTAAAAATCTGTCCCTGCGTAAAGGAGCAAAAGAATTCTTGTAGATGCATATTCACTGTAGTGAGCCATCAAGTAACTAGATGGACTTCTGATATTATGTGGACAGCTGTGATATTAATGAAAGGCTTTCTGGTCTGGAAGCAAAACAAATCCTAAATATAATTCAGATTGTAATTAGTATAAAATGACTAGAGTTAAATGAGCAAAGTCTGTAATTTGTATAGTCTTCTATTCTTCTGATGACTAGCTAATATCTAATGACATTGGAGAATATGTAAATTGATCAGCAAATGAAGATGCCCTTGACTGGGCAAATTATGTGTAGTATCGCCTTCCTTATGCCAATTGAAAGCACTAACAGATTTAATGTGTGTCATCCATAGCTGAGGTGAGCTGTTCACAGAGCAAAATTAGACTGTAACAGATACAGGCTGTTATTTGCCTCTTAGTAATCTTCTCTTCTAAAATACAAACCAACATTGAAGAATGATGCTAAACCCAATTATAATAATTGTAATTTGAAAAACACAGGTACTCTGCCCAGTGTAGTTACAAGTGTATTTAATAGCTGATGGGCAGTTTAAATATTTTCATGTGGAATCTGGGGGCTTGCTGATGAGGACATGATGTGAATTTCAAATGATCATCCAGACGTCATTGGACAAGTGAATAACGAGCTGACTGGCCTAGTAAATCATGTGAACCTGTCAACTATGGGAACATGTTGGGGAGGAGATGATGTCAAGTAACAGTAACTTAGCAACCTGGCGTTTAGCTGTCCAGAGAATGAGTAAGAGTAGCCACTTTTAAATAGCTGAGTAAATAAATGAATCCCTGTACATCTTAGGTGTGCTATAAAAATAGCCCAGCACCGTATGTTTTCTGTCCGGCTGCTTCTTTCTCCAGGATAAGGTGATTTATTATTTCTACTGAAATGAAAAAATGGACTGAAAAGTTAACCCACGTTTAAATGTGTATCTGTGGCCTTTGTCCCTCGCCTGGTGTGCAGCCTTTGGAAGTGTGTAAGGAACAGGTAATAGCCTGTTTTGAAAAAGGCAAAGTGTTACAACTGTAGTTTTGGGTTGTTTTTTTTTCTTTAGACTTTGCTTACGTACATAAAGATTTGGATGGATAAAACCAATTAATTTCTTAGCAATTTCTAAGCCATTGAATTTTCAGCTTTTTATCCACATTTTCTCAATGGAGGCAGAACCAGTTTCTGCTCTCACATCAAAATAAATCAAGGGGTAATTCCACTGACATCTGATCTCATTTGAGTTCATTGACTTCTTCTTCCTCCCACACTGGTATAAATTGGCAGCAGCTCCACTTACATTGCTGCTGCTGTTATTAAATAAAAAGGCGTTACCCCTGCATTACTTTAGGTGTACATAAAAGCAGCAACTAGTCCTTTGCTCTGATGACTCTCTAGATGTAGACTTGCCCCAGAAAAAGGAAATGCTGAGTAGTTTTTGAGAACAGCTCATTTCTGGTTTGGAAGGTGATCAGCTCAGTTCTTGTCTCAGAACCACCAAAAGCATTCAGCAACAATTTCCGGAAGGTCAAAAGAAGCCTTTTCCTAGCATTTTGTGAACTGTCCAGCCATATTCACACAGGCACCGAGAAATCAATGGCTGGAGTCACTTGAGGACAGCACAATGTAGTCTTGATTGGAGCTGGAGAATGCAACCTTAGGTCTTACCAATGTAGAGCTGACCTTTAACATAGAGGTTTGCTTTGGCCAATGTGAGCTACACCTGAACACAGCAGAACAGGATTATTCAAGTTTTTGGCCACTCACCTTTACCTTGTCAACATTATTGTGCTGTGCATGAGAAAGGCACCTCAGGAGCTTTACCCCAAAGCTGCCTATGTTAACTTGAAGGTGCATAATATAGAAAACTCAGCATTGACTTTAGACTAGGTGAGCAGGAAGTTGGCATGAGTCTGTGCTCAAGTATGCAGCTTATGTGGCTTATTCTGTGGGCCACCATTGCAGTGTTGTCATGGATCAGGTTAGGTATGAGAGGAGTTTACTTGTGATGTAGATATATACCATAAATCTGCTTTGTGCTGCCAGATCAACACAGAGATACTACAAGCTGTTGGAGAGGTGATGGGGAGGAAAGGTAGCCTGTCTGATCTGACAGATGCATGTGGGTGTGCAGTGTTTCCTGTACTCGAAAGGTGTTTTGCATCTGCGTGTTATAGGGATAAATGCCTCGTCAAGATGTAAGAAGCAAAAGATTAGACCTTTGTCAGGACAGACAAGCAAGATCTGATTCCAGCCTGCAGGAATTTCTCAAATAAAGATTTTATTTTTGTAGCAGTATTAAAGAAATTATTTAGCAAAGAACTTTGAAATGTAAAATCTGATCATGATGTGGGTCTATTGCAGCCTGTCTACACTGTAACAATAAAAAAAGATTACAAAAGGTATTCAGGAAAAGAGAGAGAGATCGCGATGCGCCTATTTCAAGCTCACTATTCAGTTCTGTTTTCTTATCTCCTTAACCATAATATTTTAACATACATTTTTGTACTAGCAAATGGAAATATTGCTGATTTCAGTAGTATCGTATCATTTGGCTATCACTGCCAGATTTACCATCCCTACTAAAGTTATTGTAAAGTGAGCTGACATCACAAAGAGTTCAGACACGTTTTATTGCTCCTGAAGAGAATGAAAGCGCTTTCAGGAGAAATGAGTGACTAAAGGAAAAAGTGTTAATTCTTGTGTTTTCCAAATGCTTCAGCATCTCTTTTGAAACAAGACAACCACCCTTATTTTCTCTTCATCATTGACAGTCACCTCAGAACTGATCCACTATGCATTGCAATATGTTACGGCATCCTCACTGATTTGGTGCTCTGCTATGATAAAAATAATTATATTTCATGAGAATATGCAAAATATTTTTTTTAAAAAGGCGCTTCAAACAAGAAAGTCCAGCAAAGTCATTGCCTTGGAGGGAGAAGATAGTAAGTTTTGCAACTTCTGTGGAAGATCAGGTGCACTCTCTGCATCACCTAAAAGTTTGGGTCAGTTTATGTACTACTTTTTAAAAAACCTCTAAGTTTTGTAGTTCCAGAAATAACTGAACTGAAAGAGAAAAAAAAATGTGGGAAAATGATCTCATGGGGTCTTGAGTGGACAGTATCATAAAACTAAGATTCCTACTCCAGATTTGCAGACTTATGGGACTTGACTTCCCATCCCTTTTCATCATTGTAAATAAAGAGTAGCTCCCTTATCTTTGAGTGAAAGTGTGAGAGAAAACAGACCCAAGGAATTTGCAGTGTCACATCCACTTTGACCTTTTGTATGCTTCCATGAACAAACAAGGCTGTGGGTGCTAAACTGGATGGAAAATTTTGAACACTTCTATGCTGGTACAGTGTTGGGCTGTAGCTGTAACAGGTATCCTTCCTTGAGGACACTGCACAGATTTATCTTGTATAAAAACATGGATAAGAACTGCAAAGCCTGTTGTGTGCCTGTCCTGGGGTACTGCTGCTGATTCCAAAATGGCCAGTAACAGCAACTACTGGCACAGTGTGCAGTGTGGTCAAGCAGAAAAGCCATCTGAAGCTCCTGTACTCCACTTGCACATCTTACTGCCAAAGTATTAAGAATAAAATCTTGCCCTATTTTGAAATATAGGTAGTAGAATATTGCTTTGGTCTCAGATTAATCATTTCTGTTATTTCATCTTGTCCTGTCAGAATGAAACATTGTTAAATATGGGCATTGAGTGTTCGAACTGCTAGCAATGTTACCTTTCATTTAAGTAGATTAATAATGTGTACTCTACATAACAAATTGCTTTAGGCACAGAATGAAGACATTGAAAACATATTAAAATTGAGTTAGGCTTTCTGAAATGAATGTATGCTTTAGAAACAATTTTGGTTTGAAATGACAAAGCCTAAAGCATCTTCTGTGGCTCTTTATCGCACAAAAGGGAAGGGTTCCATTTTTGCAGCCCTGAGGGTAAGGTTAGTGGGTTGTAAGTCCTGGTAGGAAGCCTCCCTGTATGTCAGCACTGCTGAAGAAGCTGGTGAGGCCCATGAGGAGTAAGTTGGCCATGTGTGGCTAGTCAAGAGAAGCAGAGCTAGGGAAAAATAGACTTGCAGTGGCCAGGGGAAGGATGGGGGTGGAAGATGTAACTGAATGAATCTTCAGAAAGAGTTTCAAGAGCTCTCCTCTTTGAAGCTCTCTTCTGAAGTTTCAGCTGGCCAGGACAATCTAAACCTGAAAAAACTGGCTGATGGTTGGAAAGCATATGTAAGGAAGGAACTAGAGAAATTACAACAAAAAAGGACCAAAAAGGGGCCAGATACTTGAGACATGCTCAGTTTCACTGATTTAAATATACTCACCATGATGCAGCTATTGATGCTTCACTGCTTTTGTGCTCTTAGAAGGAAAATAAGGCAGGACAAAGATGACATCTGGAGTAAAACTGAAGTTAGAAGTTTGAATCTCATTGTTGCTCTCAGAGGAGATGGAGGGTAGTGTTCTGTTTCAGCAGATATCACGAATATTTTTTGCTGTTTTCTTCACGTACTGCAGTCTAAATTTAACCCATGTCACTCCTAATCTCTTCTTAATGCAAGAATACAGACACCAGCTACCAGCTGAGTTACAGGCCAAGAAGTGTTTTTTCCTGAGAGACTCCCTGGACAAGCAGGTGGACTTTTGCTTTGGAGGAGTTATGTGGTGACACTCTTGTCAGCCTTGCCAGCCTCCATGGGGTTTGGGGAAGCCGCCTGGCATGGGAAGGCAGTCTTGCAGTCATCATCTGTCTTAAGTTCAAGTTATTCCACATTCTGTAGGGAGAATAGTTCTGGAAGCCACCTTTTTAAGGGGGAACAGTTTCTGTCTTTACTTTCTTGCCGTTGATCTGTGGGCTTTAAGACTGTCAGCACAGTTAGTGGAGCTGTTTCTGAAGGTGTCTTCCTTTTTAACTGCAGAGATTGTTTCAGCTGTCAAGAGTCTTCAGAACACACCACTTCACACCTGCCAGTAAAAGAATGATAGGGTCCATCTTCCCACCTCTTTGAACATCCTCTTGGTAAATGTTACACAGACTTAGATAAAACATCCTACCTTTAATCTTCCTGTATCACTTTGAGATACCCCTTTGCTCCCCAGTGCCTCCTTCCATGAACTGGCAAGATAGAACCTTGCCCACACTGCCATTAGTCGCAAGCAAAATCCATTGAGGTTTTCAGCTGGAATTATTGGTGTTATAATTGTGCAAAAGAAAGGTTCAAATCAGATATTTAAAATTATACAACATACTGTGGTTTATCTATGGCTATAGAAAATTTCTAACATTTCTTTAAAGAAAGCGTGTCATTGAACTTAATGGTCTGAGAAACTTCATGAACTTCCAATCTATTTTAGCCATATATTCCGAATTGTGCTTATAATTGTGTTTTTTATTGAATATGTAAGTTCCTTTCAATTTCTTAATACAATACATAGGGTTTAATACACATTTGAGAAGAATGCACACAGTGGATAGGAGGTGCTTTGAGCATTTTCAAATTGTCAAAGTAAAGTTGTCACATTTGTTTAATTAGCCTGTACCTCCTGCCACGTTGATTTATGTCAGCTGTGCAACAATCTAGAAAATCTGACCAGAATGCTTTTTGGATTTTTTCACCTTTTTTCTGCCTTTTTTTTTTTTCTTCCCAAGGAATTTCTCACATTTCCATATGATTTAAAAGCAGTCATATGGTCACACAGCCTTGCAGAAGTCAGCTGAAGAAAATGTCAGGCTGTAGCATTAGGAAGGAAAATGGTTTTATTAGTTCAAGGCATTGAGGTGTTTGTTGACAATTGTTCAAGGCAAGAGATAAAAGACATGAATCTGAAGTTCAGACCTAAGTGCCCGGGTTTATGTTTGTTCAACATTCTGCATGCAGTATTTATTCTCCCTGCTGCAGGTGTTTCTGTATTGCTTCCCAAGGCTTCTCCGAGGGTGAGGGCTCTGCTGTGGGTGTCACTAGAAACCCTGTTCTCAGCAGTTTACAGCTCTTAGCAAGTATTTCTTCTATTGCAAAATTTCCATGCAACGTCTAAGCAAATACTGTTTGGAGGGAGGTGGTAATAATACCTACTCGTACTTTGTAGGGCGGAAGAGGAACATGGACGTACATGGACTTAGGAGGCTTGCATGGGTTGGGAAAAAAAGGGGGAGGCCAGTGTAATGTTCCTTGTATTTGCCGCTGGTTGAGCATGTGTTTTAAGGCATGGACCAAATTCCACCTCTGGAGCCAAACTGGAAAATGGCAGGTGCTGATGTCTTGCAAGGAATGCTTTGAGATATATCCTAGTGGATTTTGCTGTACAAACACTGGGTGTTAAAATGCCCTTTGGGCTTTGTAGTGCTTTAATTTCTTTGTCATGAGTATACCCTCCTAAAGATTATGTAGTTTGTGTATCCCAAGGTACAGTAACCTTTAAAATATTCTGAGACTCAGAAAAAACCCTGGTGTTTGGTTTGTAGGCGAACATTCCCGATAGTAATATTGTTTGGGTTTTTTTAATCAAGCCAATTAATTGCTTTTCACTTATTCCAGTATTTTATCATTTCTAACCTATTGATCCCATAATCTTTTCAATAAGAGGTCTGAGCTGCCAGTTTATCTCAAAAAGGAGTGTTGTACCAATCAAATGAAAATTGGTGCTCGCAGAAGTGCAGCCTCTTGCAGTTTCTGAGTTCAGACAAATACAAAGAGCGGGAGTTTAACACGGAAGCGTTCACTGAAGGCTTCTTTCCATGAAAGTAGTCATCACCACTTTTTCCTTGGCAGTTGTTGCTTTTAGAAGTCATTGTTGTCAGTGCCAGAAGAACCCCAGAAGTGAAACTGGTTGAGCCACCATTGCTGGGACATGCTCAGCAAGCTGTGGGGATATCACATCATCATTCCTGGGCCTTCTCCAGCCCTTCGCCATCCTTAGTAGAAGCCTCCTGTGAGATCATATAAAAGATCAAAGAATTGTTAGGTTTGGAAAGGACCTTAAGATCATCCAGTTCCAACCCCCCTGCCATGGGCAGGGACACCTCCCACTAAACGGTGTCACCAAAAGCTCTGTCCAACCTGGCCTTGAACATCACCAGGGATGAAGCATTCACAGCTTCCCTGGGCAACCCATTCCAGTGCCTCACCACCCTCACAGTAAAGAATTTCCTCCTTATATCCAGTCTAAACTTTCCCTGTTTAAGTTTTAAGTTGTTACCCCTTGTCCTATCACTACAGTCTCTAATGAAGTGTCCCTCCCCAGCATCCTTATAGGCCCCCTTCAGATACTGGAAGGCTGCTATGCGGTCTCCACGCAGCCTTCTCTTCTCCAGGCTGAATAGGACCAATTTTCTCAGCCTGCCTTCATAGGGGAGGTGTTCCAGTCCCCTGATCATCCTCGTGGCCTCCTCTGGACTTGTTCCAACAGTTCCATGTCCTTTTTATGTTGAGGACACCAGAACTGCACACAATACTCCAAGTGAGGTCTCACAAGAACAGAGTAGAGGGGCAGCATCACCTCCTTCGACCTGCTGGTCATGCTCCTTTTGATGCTGCCCAGGATATGGTTGGCTTTCTGGGCTGTGAGCGCACACTGAAGCTGACTCATGTTCATTTTCTCATCAACCAGCACCCCCAAGAATGCGCCCTGAATGTGTCAGTGCTTCTTCCTCTGGCTCCATCTGAAAAGCTAGTTTCTGCGTTAATGAGAGGAGATTGTGTTATCAAACAGCATGAACATTTTAAGACCGTCAAAGACCCACAGCAGACTAAGAAGCGAGACTCTTGGGTTGTTTGAATTCTTGCTGCTTCACCCCTGACCCTTCTCCCTGCTTAGATCACTCATGTGCATTGACTGCATCAATACAAATCTGGTTTGTAAGTTGACAAAAAAAAAAAAAAAAAAGGTAACAGCCTCAAGCTGTGCCAGGGGAGGTTTAGACTGGATATTGGGAAAATTTCTTTGTGGAGAGGGTGATCAGGTATTGGAACAGGCTGCCCAGTGCAGTGGTGGAATAACCATCCCTGGAAGTGTGGATGAGACCGTTGGTGACGTGGTTTAGTTGTGGACTTAGCAGTCCTGGGGTAATGGTTGGAGTTGATGATCTTAAAGGTCTTTTCCAACCTGGTTGATTCTATGTTTCTAAAAGAAGTTGTCATGATCTCCTCATTACCGTTTTTCTTAATATGGTCAATGTAAACTACAAGAAAGCTATCATGTTTGAAAGGATGCAGGAGCTGCTTGTGTGCTTTGAAAAGGCTTAGGCTGGGAATTTGACTAAATGTATCATTCTGTCTCCTTCGCAGCAGCATTGTCATTTTATAGTGTCTTTCACTTACAGCACAAGTAACCCTTCAAAAAGAATGCTGTGTTACTGCATCTAGCTTTTGTATCTCTCCAGCAAAGTGAGATCAACAACTGCTGTCGGTAATTACTTGTAACACAATAATAGATTGCACTTCTTACTAAAACAGAAAAAAAGAAAAAAGGATTCTTTGGCAGGTTTATTCCAGTGCATCTTTGTATGATAACTGGTAATTGTCAGTGTTTGACACCAGCTGGAGTTGCAAATAGCACTAACTGCTTAGAGCTTACCAGCAACCATGGGTCTACTGGGTGGTCTTTCCTTGGGCTTACTTCAGGTTTGTTCCAGATTGCTCACATGACCCCTGATAAACTGTTACTAATGACCAGTTTGCTATTCCTGTTTGGCCATCTAGAAGCAACAAAGACAATACATGTCATCGTCTAGTAATGTAGATACATGATTTTTAAATGCTGGAGCACCAAACTTGCTGCATTTTAGCACTGTGGCTTTTGTGTGCTACTTGCTGGTTTTCCTGTGGGAAAAAAAGTAGTGCAGTGTTTGCAGACAGGAAGGTTATGGACTTTGCCCTTTTTCAGCCCAGCTTTTAGGAATTAGTTTGTTTCAATGTGATTTGCTGTCAGAAGGCTTTAAAAAATGCAGGCATGGGAGGAAGATATATTAATCTGGTGTATAGTCAGAACATGCTGATTTCAGACTTGGTCTCTGTGTGGGACCAAGCAACCTCAGCTGTCATATGTCTTCGTGGCAGTTCTGAGTATTTAATGTTTCCAACCTCATACTTATTAGCTTTCTGTGAAAAAACAAGCTGGGAAATGAGGACTCAAATACGTGCATGTGACAGTGGGAATCTGTTTACCACAAATACTCCAAAGCCTCCATACCTTAAGGAAGATCAGAAAAGACCTCAGCATGTTTTGGCTTCAGTTTTCTTTACTCTTTAATCTGGTTTATTTGGGTAAGGCTGACATGCCAAAAAAAGTACATGTTGTATCAAAACATCTTCTATAACATACATCCATTTTTTCTACGTCTTAGTTTAGCAGGAGTGGATCAAAGGGGAGTGTAGGCGCACAGATGCAGGAACAGACCTGCTTCAAGACACAAGTGAGGGAAAGGGAATCCAAACTGAAATGTTTGGGGTTTGGTTTGGGGTTTTTTTCCCCAAAGGCATAAGATACCACAATAAATGCCAGGTCACATGGTAGGGTTTCAGGTGGCTGCTTTGGTCTTTCTCTAAGAGAAGGGAATTAAAGGGCTGAGTGAGAGGCAGCAAGGACTCTACCTCCTTGTTACAGGCCAGAACCCATAGTATTTTTTTTGGCAAAAATGCTAAGCTTTTAACCTTAAAAAAACCCAAACAAACAGGGTGCCAAATGAGAGGATCCAATGATCAGGCTTCAGTCTGAAGTTTTCTGTCCATCCCAGGACCTGCTGAATGCTGATCGAGCTGGCTATGTTGTCAACTCAGAATTTTCCAGCCAATATTCGCTGTTCCCAATTTCCAGCCAATATTCAGAAGTTCCACCGCTGCCCTAGGCATTGCATAAGACAGAAAATGAGACAGTCTTTGCCCTCAAAGCAGTCACAGTCTCTGATGTAGGCACTGAGAAGATAATCATACTCTTCAGGGGGGAGTGCATTCTTCGTACACCAGAGAGAAGCAAGTTTTCAACTGGGACACTTAGGGAGAGCATCACATAGATGAAGAAAATGAAATGGTGGAAAAAGACAGCTTCTGTAAGGGCAGGTTTGAGCTTTTCTAGCTTTCACTATGCCTTAGCTTCAGACTACTGTTTTAATGGCATTACAGTTGAGGTGCTGATGAGACCGTGTAAGAGGGAAACACTCAACATAAAAAAGAAGTGGCACACCCATGCAGGAAAACCCATGCTGCAATACTGCTTGTGTGGTAAGCAGAATAAAAGAGATCTGGCAGAGTCTTGATTTTGAAGGCAAAAAAAACAGCTTTTGTAAAAGATTTCAATGTGTATTGTACAGCAGTGTGTGGTAGCTTTATTTCTTTGTATTTGATGAGTAACGACTTGGAGTCCAGTTTTAATGAAAGCAAATCATGGCTTACACAAAAGAATTCAGCTGTAAACTCAAATAAGTTGCCTAACCTGGTTTGTTAATTTCCTCCATATGCTGTTGCAGATAATTGAGGCTCCTGTTTTAGGACTAAAGCTGGTGTCTTGTGGCACAAGTTGATGCTGTCAAATTCCTGATGGTTTTTTAGGCTGTTTCATCTTATTGTCAGGTTGTGTTATAAGCTGGTTGCAGGGGTCTGAAACCTGGTGCACAATGTAAAACTTGAACACTTTCTGTGCTAAGCCTGCAGAACAAGTTCTGTAGTTAATAATGCAATTTTGCCTGGTGCTGAATTTGGAGATTTTATCTTCATGACATTGGCATAAGTGACTTCAGAAATTAAATGCATTTTGCAATAAATTACATGGGTAAGGTCTTGTCATGTGACTGCATAGTTCACTTGTATTTTGTATGAAAAAAGCATGAAATGATTGCGTCTGGCAATGTAAAGGAGATGGTGTAATGTATTGTATAAATGTGCACAGTGGAGTGCCTCGGGGTAGGTGCAGTCTTGTTTTGTAACTGTAAATTATAATTCTTCTCTCCTCTTGGTGTGAACCCTAAGTTTCAGAGAAGAAAACAGGCAATTCAAGACATGCTTTTTTGCTTGTGAAGCTCAGGATGGATGGAACAAATTACCAGATTCCCTTAAACAAGTGCCAGCAGTGAATAGTTTCAAAACACAGTTGCTTATTTACTTGGAGAAATGTTGCCAATGTTTTTTAAATTGCAAAGATGAAATTATATGTTGGTATTAGTAACTTTTGAAAGAATTAGCTTTTTATTACTTATTGTGCCTTTGTTTGTATTATACTGTTGGACTGCCAGGATGTGATGTTGCATTTAGCAGTTCAGTGCATACTTCCTATCTCTTGGGGCCCTCATGAAAATTAGATGTGCCATCCCTGGAGATGGTGACCAACAAGTATCGTTTTGAATAAATAAAATCAGTGGGATATGGCTGTGCATCTCAGTGGGGACGAGAAGCTGCCATGAATAAGAAGTACTGCTTTGGCCATACTGTCTGCAGCAAGACCCTGGTACTATGTCTTGGGAAACAAAGTCATTAGCCTAGGAGTCTAATGTCTGAGTGACAGATGGAGGATGCCTAGCTTTCTGAAATTTGGTTTAGTACGCATGACTGTAAGTACCTGAATATTTATGGACCTATCATTAACTTTTAGGAATCTTAAAACAGATGTTAGCTGGTGTTAACTGAATATCCAGTTCTGGATGCAGTATTAAACAGATAGGATCTCAGAATGGCTGAGAAGTAGTAAGTATTGAGGGTCAGGATTTTGCTCTCATGATTGCTCTGGTATTCTTCAAGTGCTCTGTGAAAGACACAGCACCAGCCACTGTCTACCAGCATCCCAGATGAGTGGGACCTCAAGTCTGACCCATTCTGGCAGTTCCATGTTCCTGACCCATCAGTAGGTCTCTCTAGAGGAACAGTTACATGGAAATATGAATATCTCTCATGACCCAGCATCTCGCATGTGCTTGGCAAAACTTCAGAGCTTTGATGATGCCCTCCTTGCATGCAGCCATTGTGGCCTAGCCTTAACAAACCCAAATATTCTGCAAGTAGAGAAGATGCCTGCTACTTCCCTTGGATTGGAAGAGGAGTTACATCAGTGTCATTATTCTTGGTCAGTATATGTTTGTCTCGGACACCCTGAGATAGACTCTAAGGAAAATTATCCTGGTCCACCTTGGTGAGAAGCGTCCAACCTGTTTTACCCTGGGGTCTTGGGAATTAGCTATTACATGCACAGTGTGGACCGCTGGGGACCCAGGACCCAGTAGGGAGCTAAATCATTTGACAGTGTAGACACACTGTTATATAGGCTGTGGTTACTTTTAGGATCGTGTCAGACTTCTTAAATTGGAATTCAGTGGTGGGTTCATGTGCTATTGCTTCATCACTCTCCCCCTAGAACAGCCTCTTAGCTGAGATGCCTTCTCGCTGTAATGGAGCATTGTTTTTCTTCACACATACAAGGTTGGTTAGAGTAACAAGTACATCAATCATGATCTGCTGGTTTTTTTTTCATTGTCTTCTAAATGCTCTAAGCCAAGAGTATGAGTGTTATTAGTCATAAAAGCTGCAGTATGAGAAAAAATATTAAGAAATGTGAGGTATACGGGAGTCAGGGAGTGTTGAAAAGCTCTACAGAAAAAGAAAAGTTCTTTGTGGATTTCCAAATGTTAACAAAATAAAGAAGGAAACCATACCATAAAGTTTATAGTCAATTGCTGTTGGCCTCTAAAGTAATTTCTGTATTCATTTTCATTGAATATCATTTTTGTCTGTCCTTTCCCTTCTTGCTAATAGGGAAAGGAATGTTAATTTACCATGGGAAGATAAGGAATGCATCCCATACACTGCTTGAGCATAAGGAACCTGTTCTCATTGATAAAACCCACAAGGTGAACACTGTGTTTTTGGATTATGGCCAAGGGAATGGTACTTTTTGCAGAGTAAGCTCTAGTTTTTCAATAGTAAGCTCAAGCATGTGTGTACTGTATTTCCAAATGCCTTTCTAAGTAGGTTTTGGTATAGTAGCGAGATAAATTCTAATATGGCAAAGGCATCATTGCAGATGCTGACACATTGTTCCTCCAAAACTATGTACTGGGCACTAGCCACTCTTAATAACCTTGCTAGAACATTCACGTGAGAAAAATGTTTTCCTGCCTTAGCATTCATACCAAGAAAACCGACTTTCTCTTGGAGACCATCAGTGAAGGGATTTTTGTTTGGGTTTTTTTTTTTCCCCGTGTTTATAGGAGAAAATGTGTGGTATCCCTTTGAGGCTGAAACATAATAATCAAATACATATCCATGAATGTATCTATCATGTCTATGTCAATACTGACAATGTATCAAAATCCCTTCCCCAGGAAGCCTTTGGCCCAGTATAAAGCAGGCCACATTACTGGTCAGGATATTCTCAACTGCTGGTGCAAATTTCCCATTCCTTCATATGGAATATGAGTGGAAGAAAACCCCAACATAGATTTATTGCCTTTGTGTTCATTTAGTGTCATTTGCTTGTACATGTATAAATATATATCTATATATTCATTCTTTCTTTAGCCTTTTCCCCAAAGATAAAATGAGTTGAGATGGTTCTTAATTCAGTATTCATCACACGCATAAAATGCAGCTGCTCCTAATGCATTTGCTGCCTTTCTAAAGAGAGAGTTTGATCAGGTTTGTATAAATGCAGAAACCAGAAAGATACTGTGAAACAAGACATGCTTTTTTTAAGGTTGCATTGATAAATAGTTAATAAAACATTAATAAATCATTAATAGAGTCTTTAATAAATGGTAAATCACTTGGTTATCTTTATTCCATCAAGGCAGTAGGTTGCTTAGCACCAGCTGTAACATCAAGTTTGTGATAACTTTAGAACATCTATTCATCATATATTAATTTTTTCTGAATGCAACTTTAACATACTGTATAACCAAAACTTGGAGAAAATTTAAAGCAACAGATTTAGGTAAGAATTAAAAGGACTGAGAAGGGCAGTTAGCAGTGGGAATACAATGGGTAAGGTCCCTAGCAGCAGTGGCCACAGATTGCATTTATTGCTTGAAATGTCTGCAGGGCTGCTCCTCCTGCTCCTCTGGCTGCCCTCTAATGATGTGGGCAAGGTGTCAGTCCTGAATCTGCCTTTGTGGACTTTTGTGCCACAGAAGAAAAACACCGGGGTTGTTTCTTTCTCATTATGCATTTTTGTGGATCTGCTTTTTCACAAGAGAGTCAGTGAGGGTAGCATTTGGCCAACAGAGACCTATCATGCTACAGAGCAAGAAAGAGGGCTGGGAAGGGTCTTAGAAAGCTCGTCATCTGCTGCGTACCCCTGTCCCAGTGCAGGAATCAATTCTGACTAAACCATTCCTGGCTGTTGTGTGCTAATGTGTTAAGTGTGTTCCTCCACTGATGGAGTTGGTGTAGCTCTCTGAGCAATTGGTTTCAGTGCTGCATGGTTCTTACCATTAGAGAGCTTTTTCTTATGTCTAACTGGAATCTATCTGGCTGCATTTTAAGTTCATATCCACCATAAAACTGGAGAACAGATTATTTTCTCCTTTAGTAGTAGCTCCTCTGTAATTAAAGACTGTTCCCATGTCTCCCCTCAATTCTCCCAAGGGAAGTAGCACAAGCCATGTATCTTCGAAGTCTTCAAATCAAATCGGGCTGAGCAGTTCAGAGTGCACTGTAGGAAGGGAAGGGAAGCTGCCTCAGTAGGAACACAGAGTACACAGGCTAGCTGCTTTTTTCCATAATGACCTCTTAGAGTCTGTCTCAGCACTTTTATCTCTATTTAAAAACACTGCACACTTTCTTTTGAACAAGAAGGAAATGAGGAAAAATGAAAATATGAAGAAAATAAATCTTGAAGGTGGCTGTTAAATTTAGGGACCGGTTTTGTAAAGCTATTTACCATCTGCCCCATATCCCCTGTACTCGGTTCTCTCACTCTGACCTTTTCCTTAGAAACTTTCAAGTTTAAATCCTTCCCCAGTCCTCTCCTTCCATTTAAATCATGATTTGGCCTTGTACCTCTGCAGCCCTTAAAAGGTTTTCTTGGAGTATTTGTATTTTGGGTGATTCATTAGATCACATCTGCATGTGTCCTTCTTAGTTACGTACCTGAGGGCTTTTATAGCTGAAAAAAGCAGACTTAGCTAAAGAGACTAGCGTGCCTAGCTCTAATAAATAAAGCACATGGAGTCAATTAAAACAATGTTTAAATAATTTTCAGAAAGGAGGATGCTTGATGTTACTACATCAGAGGACCACAGTGACTTTTAATCCAAAAAACAGGTTTACTTTCTCATTTAATCTCCAGGTCTATAAAAAAATGCATGCTTCCATAGCAGTCATCTACCCACTCCAACAGTTAACATGATTTTGGAATTATTTTAAGTCCAAACCATGTGAAAATAAATCCTAACTTGATTTTGTGGGATTACTTTGTTTCCATTAAATTCCTCTTTAAAACATTTCATATGCTCAGTTTTATTATTGTTGCTTCCAGGAATTTCTAACTACGTCAAAATTTGGATTGATTAAAGTTTTTTAAGTTTTCCTGAAAAAAAAAAAAAAAAAAAAAAAGGATGCAATTCCCTCCCTACTTTCCCAGGTTTTTACAAACCAAGATGTTTATATATACATCTAAATGAATGCATACACAACACACAGAGTGCCTGTGTGGTTCTTTATAATAATAACATATTAGAAGGTAGATATATCAGATTTCACAAGTTAAACAAAATAGAGCTTAACAAGTACTTAAAGATGAGGGACCTCCAAAAGAAATCAGGGCATAGCAAAGAATGGTGAAGTCATGTGGATGATTAAACAAATGACATGCTTTCTTCTGATTCTCCAGAGTAATGTGCATGTGCTTAAGGAACAGAGTGGGAGAGAGTTAAGCAAACGGTCACATCTCTGCAGGATGTAGGGCTGGGGCTTTGACCCTTCACTGGAAACAGTGCAGTGTCATTTCTGCATGTCATTCTGTAGCTCAGGAGTGCTCTGCATGATTGCTGCCCAGCTCTGTGGTGGTTGGTTCATTGCTGGCCCTGCATTTTGAAGTGACATTTTTCAGATGAGTAAACTCAAAACTTAAGCTACAGTCACTCATATTCTTTGGTCAGCAGTGCTGTAGCACCTCTCTTTAGGTAGATGTAGGCGTGTTTCTTTAAGTAACTATATACTTCCTCACCACTTCCATGCACAGTGCTTGTTTACATGCTGAGCTTTAAATACTTAAGTTGTTTAGCATGTGTGATCGTAACAGTTTTCTATGCAATAATTTTTATTACAGTGATAATCACAGTGAAATAATTCAATGTAGCTGCATTGTACATTTGTAATACACTTTGGTGCTCATAAGGTCACTGTAAATGCATGGATTGGATAGTCCTGACCTCATTGAAGTTGACTTCTGCCTCTGACCTCAGTGGAGTCAGGATTTCTTACCTTAGAATTGAATTTCCTCACATAACAGCAGACTCATTTTTTCCTTTTCCCA
This sequence comes from Psittacus erithacus, assembly GCA_009867235.2. NCBI lineage: Eukaryota > Metazoa > Chordata > Aves > Psittaciformes > Psittacidae > Psittacus > Psittacus erithacus. Next base: position 26,686 of record WYDI02011193.1, read on the forward strand.
CTGTTTTATATTCAGGTGCCTGTGAACAGGGAGATGACTAGATTTGCTTACACTTCAGCCCACCAAGTTGGTACACAGTGGACATTAGATGCATTTTGACAGTGAATAGTCTGAATTATTTGCTGGCATCACCTTGCCATGAATTGTAGGCTCTCTGTCCATCCTTTTATGCATGGGCAGGAAGAGACTGAGGTCAAACCTATAATTGCAGTTCTAGAATAAGCTTCATTTCTGCCTTCAATCAGGCTGTCTGTCCCTCTTTTAATTGTGTGATATGGTCTCTTCCATTGTTTTGTGATGACGAAATTTGCCACAAGCCACCTCTGTGGTATAGGATTTGGCAGAGTTGTGTAGGATTTGGATTATATTATCTCACAGAAAAGTTAACTGGATGCTTTAATCTTTTTCTGCCTTCCTCTGTGCAGAACACAATCAATCAGTGCAATATAACAGCATACTTCTCGTCATTGCACTATGCTGCTGCAGCCTCACCCACCAGGAGGGATGAGCTGTTCATGAGCTGCCTCTTTGTCCTCATTGCCACTGTTTGGGCTTTGTGCGATGTAAACAGGCCCTGAGCTCCACGGGCAGAAACCCAAAGGCTCTTTCAGGAGTGCAGACCCTGCGCCCTCCCATCCCTGGGTCTTCTGCACAAGGAACTGGCAAAAGTTGGCCCCAGGCTACATTGTTGTAGCTAGCTGTTTGGCCTTTTTGGTCAGGGCAATCTCAAACACAAACACAGGCTTGGTGGAAAATGGATTGGGAGCAGCCCTGAGGAGAAAGGCTTGGGGTGTTGGTCAATGAGAAGTTCAACATGACCGATCTGTGTGCACTTGCAGCCTGGAAAGCTCATCTTGGGCTTTCCCAAAACAAATCCTGGGTTGCTTCAAAAGAAGCAAGACCAGCAGGTCAAGGAAGGGGATTCTCCCCCTCTATTCCGCTCTCGTGAGACCCCCCCTGCAGTCCTGCATCCAGATCTGGGACCCCCAACACAAGAAGGACATGGACCTGTTGGAGCGAGTCCAGAGGAGGCCATGAAGATGCTTCAGGGGCTGGAGCACCTCTCCTATGGAGCCAGGCTGAGAGAGCTGGGCTTGTTCAGCTTGGAGAAGACTCAGGGGAGACCTTAGAGCAGCTCCAATGCCTAAAGGGGTTGACAAGAAATCCAGAAATCCAGAGAGCATGTAGGGATAGGGTAGAAGAAATGGTTTTAAACTGACAGAGACATTTAGATTAGATATTAGGAAGAAATTCTTTAAGGATGCTGAGGCGCTGGCACAGGTTGCCCAGAGGAGTTGTGACTGCCCCATCCCTGGCAGTGTTCAAGCCCAGGTTGGAGGGGGCTTGGAGCAACCTGCTCTAGCGGAAGGTGTCCGTGCCCGTGACAGAGAGTTGGAACTGGATGGGCTTTAAGGACCCATCGACCAAAACCATTCTACGGTTCACTGCAACTGTGTCCATGGTATGCTGTGTTGATGGAAGCAGAGCAGCAGAGCCCAGTTGGAACTGAGCTGCCAGCCTCCACCAGGACAAGGTGAGGGCTCCTCTCCGTAGTGGTCATTCCTGAACTCTGTCCCTTGCGGGGCTCACAAGACCTTCCTGTGGTAGCAGCATTGCTAAGGGTGGAAATTTGATGGGCTTCAGTAAAATACCAGTGCCTATAAGGAGCTTGGGGGAAGTTTACATGTCCATCTCTCCCGCTGATTGAGGACCATGGTGCGTGGTTTTCCTTTTTCTTTCCTAACCTCACATATAACACATAATTTGTAAGGGTTAACTGGAGACCTGAAACTTGTTAGTTCTATCTTCAGTGAATTATACATTAGCATCTAGCTGTAGCCACCCAGGACATGTCTTTAGTCCAAATGCACCCACCACACTGCCCTTTTGACAACAGTTACATTTTCTTTATTAT